>CAAKHG010044632.1:11927-25120 GCA_901007715.1 Dactylopterus volitans
CTTTCCTCTCTCCCCCCCCCCCCCACCACACCCCCACCTTTGTAACTGCGTTCTCTTAAAGTCACATTTACATACCGGTTCTATCTTCTCTTACTCCCCACCTCTCGCTTACCTATTTATTTATATATATTTCTTACTATCCAGGTATCGCCCTCCCCCCCCCTCCCATCTCTCTCATTACCTCACCGCGGTCGCCGGCTCAGCTTGAGTGACAGATTTGGTTCTCCGTTCAGACGGTCAGAGGCTGGTTCTATTTCACGGGGTTTGTCTATTCCAGTCAGGTCGCGACTCTGACAGGAGCGGCGCAATCTCTGCAGCTACCTCAAAAATGCTGTTTTACACTGACATCTGAGGGCCATATATGCCGGTGTCACTCATGGCTCGCAGTCGTGTCGCGGCGCATCCAAAGAGAGGTTATGCAGACAAAGAGTGCACCTGTCACTTTGACACAAACGAGTCCTGTGCAAACTCTTTTTTTTAATTTTTTTTATTCAAAGCACACCTGTGTATGCACAGGAACACTGCATGCACACACATCTGTGCCTCCTCAACCTCCGTTTGGGTTTCCGATTGTCGCCGCTTCCGTTATCCGTCCGCCTCACCCAGTTTTGGGCTCTGGATGCTCGCGGGCGTCCCAAGCCGCGGGCTTCGCCTCGACTCCGTCGGGGGGGTCGGCGGATTGCGATAAACACGAGGACGCATTAATTAGCGGTTTGAATGTGCGCGTGGCGGAGCAACATCCCGGAGTGACTGTGCATCCGTTTGTGCGCGACGGGGAGCGCGAGAGCCACAGCAGCTCGGGAGAAGAACCGGTCCAAACAGTCCTTTTCGCTCCATTGTTATTCGGGATAATCCAAAATCTGGCAACCGGCAGCGGCACCAGGTGGTCCTTTCAAGAGAATGAAGAAGAAGAAGAACCTAATGAGCATGCCGGGGCCGGCCCGGGAGGAGCAGGATTGGGGATTTCAGGGTAACATCGGCTGACGCGTACGACTGATGCATGACAACTGTAGGGCTATAAATGAGACATATTTTTTTAAGTGTGAGTGAGAGGTGCATTTTGATATTTGATTGTATATATATATATAAGTGTTTTCATTTTGGGCATGGGAGAACGCCTGATGTGTGGAGAAAATAGTTGCTGGTTGCGTCATCATGCCAATAAAACGCATGGGGGTTATGGGAGGTTTTTTTTCTTCCCTTTTCCCACCGAGCGTGTGCGTACATGTGCCCCTCGTGTGACCGTGGCAGGGTGATACACCTGTAAATAAACATCGCTGTGTAAAATTGCTCTGACAAGCTCCGACTGAGTCCGCCTCTAAGTGGGTTTGAAGGACGGAGTGATCTCCAGTGAGAGCTGAGGCTGCATCACGTTCGCGCGACCTCGGGGAATGGCCGCCGCCGCCGCTACCCGCTAGTAAACACAACGAAACATCGACACACACACACATGCACCAAAAAAAAAAAACAACAACAAAAAAAAACACATGACCTACATGCATAACAGCCAAATTCATGCTGCTGATGCAAGCTGACACCGGCTGAACGTGCAGCAGATAAAAAAAAAAAAGGGACACGACTTTCCCATCACATGCTACTCGCTCATCCTTTTATGCGTCAGCCATTGATGAGAGGGAAATTAAATCACGCCCTTCAGGAGGTCAAAGCTTTCAAGTGACACATATCCTAACGTGAGCTGGCTGTTTACTTGTTGCATGTGCGTGCGTGCGTGTGTGCGTGAGCGCTCATGCTCAAACCGATTGTCTGATGGCTTTGAGACACACATTTGTTGTTGTTTTTTTTTTTGTTTTTTTTTTCCTCCCGGTGAGAGCTGCGACAAATGATCCAGCCAGGTTACAGCTCTCATCACTCACACACTGTGATCACGCGCCATCACTCAGCCCTGATCGGCTGGATATCCCCTCCGCCCCGCCTGCCCGCCGCCCTCCCCACTCTCCCTGCCGCTCTCCCTCCCGGTGAGGAAGGCAGGAGGAGAGAAATAAAGCAGAGATAAACAACCAAACAGCCAAATTCAAAGTGGAGAGGGAGGGAGGGATGGAGGCTTGGGAGAACGGGGGGAAAGATAAAGATGCGGGAAGGGCGAGAGATAAAAGAGTGGTGAAATGCAAATAATTTACCTGAGGAATAGCGCCGTTTGTCTTCTGAGAAAATAACTAATTGATCTGTCCATGTTAGAATTCCTCCTCATCATGGCCTGATTGACTGTCTGCCACTCATGCCTCGTCTCCCCGAGCGCCCGGCGCGCACGTCGTCGCATCCATCCACAGAATGCGGGGCACAGGTGCACGCGTGGCCCTGACAGGCACCCATCACGCTTCGGCGTCAGCCCCACCCCCTCCCCTGCTTCTCCGGCGGATGTGCGGGGAGACGAGACAGGTGGAGGCGCCTGACAAATGACGACAGGATTGTTTCGATGGGAGATGTCGACGGTGACAAAGTGGGTGTCCCGAACATGCTGACATGTAATGTGGGGGTCCGGGACGTCACCGGCGGGAAGAGGTGCAACCAGAGGCGGCTGCCGAGGTGCTACTTGACAGACATGTTTGCAAAACTGAATTACCCGTCCAGAAAAGGTAAAAAAAATAAATGAGGACTTGGGTTTGTTGAGATTAACACGTCGCATTTTCGAAGGTCTTCGGTTTGGTTTAGCAGGTGTTTTCGACTATTGAGTGAATTAAGTCGGCGGCAGAGCTCAGGCTGCAAATGGTTTGACCTCGAGCTTGACCTGAGAGGAGGCTCGCTATTTCAGGGTCAGCCAGACCCGCCGCATCCAAGAGGATCGGTCAGCGTAGCCTGAGAGACGAGAAGTAGGACAAAATGATGATAATAATAATAATTCATCCTGTGAAAGCTGAATGTTACCCACAGAGACAAACGCGGCATATTTTACGGCTTTGGAGAAATTTCAGTCACACACTTTGAAGATTTATTACTGCCTCTCATCTCTGGAAGATGTGTGTTTTCCGGCCCCTCTATGATATAAAAAAAAAAAAAAAAAACCCTACCTTTTATACATTTAAATAAATTCAGGTTAAGATTTATGATCAAAGTGGGTGCTCATTAGAGATGGAGAACGGCTCAAAAGGAAACCGGAACACGTTTCAAACAATCAGTTTTAAGTCTGAATGCTGTTTTTTTTTTTTTTTTTTAAGGCTTTGCTCTGAAATCTGCTGACATTTTTTGGGACTCTTGAGCATCCTGGTTATTGTGTGCTTCATGCTCCAGTGTAGCAGAATGGGCTCAGGCGATAGGCTGTCAGAGGCTCCGTCTGTCAGGATGAATGTAGGGTCACGGGTCATGTTGGAATATGGATAGGGGAAGGGGAGAGCAGCTCCAGGCAGCAGAGTATAGCGCTGCAGCAGGACCCGGAGCTGTGTTTGTGGGCGGAGGACAGGGCGCGCTGGCTGTCTTTTTTTGTTTTTTTTTTCATGGCTCCCTGCTGCCCGGAACGCCGCTATCATCTTGGCTTATATCATGTGAAGGAGCCTCGGCGGACGCGGTTGATGTAAATCATGCAACCGCCGAGGATGGAGGCCTTTTCCTCTGGGAGAGGCAGGAGATGTAAACTCGAACCGACCTGACGGAAACGGTCAAAACCACTGTACAACAGTGTAAAATCCAAAAAAAAAATAATAATAATAATGATAACAAAAAATTGGTAAGCTATTTTGCCTGGAACATGAAGGGATGGGCTTTGTAGCTGTGACTGAATGAGGAGAAGCTGAGAGGCGGCATCATTCTTCTTCACCTCTTGCTAAAAAAAACAAAGCAACTGCAGCTGCATTGAAAACTACTTTGTAAAAGATAATAATATGCGATTTATTGGTTAATATGGAATATGCAAGTGCGATTGCAACATTATTCTGAGGGAGACGCAACCACAGGCGGAGAGAAAAGGGGGTCTCGTTGAAGAAGGATAAGCATACGGCGCACACATCTGGCATCTGTTTCCCATTGTAACTTTGCCAAAAAGTTTTCCAAAGATGTGGAGGAGCCTGGAACTTTGGAAGGAGCTACTCGAGCTCCACTGGCCTGAAACAGGAAGGAAGAAAAATAGATAATGGATGCGGAACACAAAGCAAGTCAATGGCAATTACCACGCACAGCCTGGCACAGCTGACAGTTTGAGAGATGCACTTTTCAAGTGTTTTATTCTGACAAACAAAAGACAGACAAGTGCAGATGCACAAGAGCTCAAACTGTCAAGCCCATTAGCTGCACCCTATTCATGCCACAACCAAAAAAAAAAAAACACAACAAAACAAAACAAAGCTAGCTTCCAACTGTATTTGACCCCTGTAACCTCCCCGCGACCTCCTACAACCCTCCTCGGCGGCACTCGCAGCTCGGCCGTGCCCCGCGACGCACGTTCTCCTCGCGCACCGTACTTCCCAACCCACCTTGAGTGTCTCTCCGTCGCTCGGTTCCCCTCCCGACGCGGCGCGGCGCCGCATGTTCATCAGCGGCTGACAAAACCGCCTTTTGTCTTCCCCTCCAACCCCCCTCTAACCTTCACAACCGCCACCTCCACCATTTCTGTCACCGCCGCGTGCTGTTCCAGAATCACAAGAAACAATGTGGGAATTAGAGAGGAGGCTCGGGGTGGGCTGCCTCTCCGCTGCTGCCACTAATGAGCTGTAATCTGCAGCAGCAGGAGGCAATGCCTGCTCAAGGAAATTGCTCGGTACATTCATTCGGCTAACAGAAGAGGAGGCAGCAGATCTTAGGTGCTCGTTTTGCCCGGGAACAAAGGCAACAAGCGGACGCCGTGTTGGAAAACAAGCGTTGTGGAGCTCCCGGAACTTTGCGCTCGCGGGACGCCGAACTTCAAAGCCGACCGCTTCAAAAGGTGCATCTCCGGGAGGGGAGACGGCGCGGACCTCGCCCCTCCATCTTAAGTCGCAATAAAGCTGCTGTAACTTGCTCTGTCACAGCCAGCCCCCCCGCCCCACCCACGTCATACCAGCTCCCCACCTCATGTGTCCTTGTGTTTCATCACCCACCAGGCCCGTCTCCAATATTTGCTCCTCGACTCTGCTCGGAGAGGGCGGGAGGGGCGTGGGGGAGGGGGGGGACAATAGAAATTTTTAAGAAAAGCTAAAACGTGCACGCACGCACACGCACACGCACACACACACACAAGAAATGAGATTTCAACATTAAATCATTATTTATCTTGGGCTTCGCGTCTGAGGAGCGGGAAACAGAGGTAATAATTTTCACTGACAGCCCTGACTGCTCTGGACAGGAGAGGTTTATGTCTACAGCGGCGGTAGCGTGAGAAGGGGGAGGAAGTACATTTATATCTGCCTGAAATGGAAAAAAAAAAAGAAAAAAGAAAGGCAAACTACTCTGATGGAGTAAGATGAAATGATGGGGGAGCGAAAAAGAGGAAAAATGGAGGTGGGGGATACAGAGAGCATCCTTTTCCACCTCAGGGTACCACACTCAAAGTTATCTGCTCCCCTGATGACGGAGCACAGCGAAAGTTCTGAGGTTAGCGAGCGGGCGATCGAGATAGGCTATCCCACGTGCTCACCCACGCACCCTCCTACCTTGCCTCCATCAGTCTCCACCCCTCCTCTTTCTGTCATTTCCTGCAAAAGAGGGGGGGGGCGAGTGGGGCTTTGCGTGGCCCTTTCACCCAGCCCATCAACACTTCATTAGCAGGCATCTGTTAGTCGATAATCTCATCTTTGTGCCGTAGAAACCCGCTCTGCATCTCTCTCTCTCTCTCTCTCTCTCTCTCTTTCTCTCTCTCTTTCTCTCTTTCTCCATCTTGCTACCCAAAAGCAGGAAGCCAGTCAGGCTCCAGCGGCGGTGATGGCGGTGATGGCGGTGATGGCGGTGATGGCGGTGATGGCAGTGATGGCAGTGATGGCGGCGGCGGCGGCCAGTCTTACCTCCAAACAGATTCAGTCCCACTTTATTACATGTCAGCATTTCTTTCTTTCTTTCTTTCTTTCTTTCTTTCTTTCTTTTTTTTGTCTAGGGAAGATACATGCCCAGGGCCAGAAAGAGATGCAGCAGCGGCGGGGTGGTTAAGGAGGGGTGTGTGTGGGTGGGTGGGTGAAATGGAGGACGAGGGAGTAGATGTTGGGAGGCAGGAGGGGGGGACAGCTCTGGATCTCTCATTGCTCAAACCACAGGTGTTTCTTTAGTGCTCGCTTTGTTGGAGGTGATGAGGAAATGAGAGGAGCCCCCTCCCCTTCCCAACCCCTCCTCCTCCTTCATCTCCTTCGTTGTCTTCTTCCCCTTCTTCCCCTTCTTCTCCTTCTTCTTCTTCTTCTTCTTCTTCGCTGGAGGGCTCCGGCACATTCTCCAGATCTCTTTGTTTCAGACAAAGCCATCTTCATCCGCACTTTGCAACATATGGTGCCGCCCTCCCTCCGACGCACACAAAGGCCACTTCCTGGATGGGCTACTGTGCTCCAGCTATTACAAGATTCATCAAAGATTAAAGCAGCAGTCGAGGGGCGGTGGCTGGTGATCGGTGAGGGTGGGGGCAGGGGGGTGGGGGGGGTGGGGACACCAAACTCCTGAGGCGAGATCATGCCTAAAGATCCAAGATGGAGATGAGGAAAATCTGGTGTGTTTTACCATATTCAAACAGACCCCACACTCCCCCATATGGTGGGAGAAGGCTGGGCTGCCCTGTGTGTGGCTTGCAGGCTGTTGGTGTGTGATTCACTGATTCAACACACCAAGCTGCTGCCACCCGTGCTCCTTTTCTGTCCCATCTCCCTCTGTGATAAATACGAGTAATAAAGGAGATACATTAGCAGAAGATTGTCTTTTTTTTCATTTAACCGGGAGACAGAGATAGATATTGATCATACGGAGGAGAGACGGTCTCACTGGGCCAATCTGTCTTGCACCGCAACTAGTAAGATATCAGCAATAACGCATTGTGCTACGGCGGGAGAATCGCTCCTCTGTATATATGGAGGCATTTATCCCTCACATTTTGCATAATGTCAGACATTATGCAAGCTTTATGATGCCTGCGCGGATACCGGCCCAGGCGAGTTATCAGTTTTACCCAGAAATGTTTAGATTATCTCCAGGAGCGAGGTGATGGGGAAAACATCTTGACCTTGCACCGGTTATATGCCTACAGATTTTGCCCGTGCTCTGTTCCATATTTATGCCCTCCGAAACTTTGACTTAGTCCCGGGGAAAGTTATGCTAATAAATACGGAAGAGGGAAGAGGCTATCAGTAACTCTTTCTGCCCGTGACACGGGGGGAGACCCGAAAAGCTGCATCTCACGCTCGCTTTCTCATGTCCAATCTCGTCGCATCGGTATCATAGCAACCGTGACCATTTGCGCGGGGTTGCGGCAACGTGCTTGGGTCGCACGGAGAGACGCCGTGTGCAGGGGGGGGGGAGGAAAAAAAAGAAAGAAAAAAACTAAATTGAAAAATATGAGCACACCAGGTTGACAGATAGTCCGGAAATAGAACGTTCCCTGTCAGACGACGGGAGGAGACTGTGTGGGAATAGGCAGGATTTTTATAGCCTCAGCAGCAGGGAGCACCTGTGCGTCAGGCAGCCTACCCAATGTGTCCGTCACTTCCCAGGTGGCAAGCGGGTGTGTTTATATATATATATATAAATATATATATATATATAGTGTGTATGTGTGTGTGTTTGTAGGCGCGTGTGCACAAAAGAGTCGTGTTGAAATGTTGTCGACTGAGCCCGCGCACCTGTCCGCATTTGCAGAACAGGTTTTTGCCGCGTGTGCGCGTGTGTTTGCGGAGGTGTTTTGGCTCAGACTGATAGACAGAGCTCACACATAGGTCAAATCTGAAGCCAGCCGGGAGGACGTGTGCACCGGGCTGTGACCAGCAGCAGTTGCGCGGGCCTCTAATGTCTCCATCCCTTCATCTCCCCCTTCCCCGAAAAACATCGACCTGCTTTTTTTTTTTCTTCGAGGCGAGCGAGGGCAAAGATGGTTTCACTCTGTCGGCCATGACTGTCCGGCGGCAGACACATTTCCTTATTTACACTCCCCGGCTCAACAGTTACACCCTGGGATGAAGGAATACAGAGGCTCCCCACACTGTATGTTCTGGGTGTGTTTGACTCGTGTGAACAGCGAGGCATCCAACGGCACTCATGATGAAAGAGGTGTAGATAAAGCGCGGCAGTGACGTTCCACTTCCCAGTTTTTCACAGAAAGTTCCTGTTCTTTTTCCAGCGCCTTGCTAATGATAGCGTGTACAGCAAATCTAAAGCCATGAGTCGCTTATTGATGGTTTTATAGTACCCAAGCTATACCGGAAACTGGTTTGCTTGTGGAGGCGCATGTTTGAAGTGGAGCTCAGAGCTAAATGCACATGTGGCCTCCAGTTCTCCGTAGTGAAGCCGATGCATTGTACTCGCATTCTATCTGATGGTCTGTAGGGGGCGACACCTGTGGTTGCCAAAAAAATTTCCAATCCAGTTGAAGTCAATGAGAAAATCACCAACTTCTCATTTGATTTATTCCGTCGGTTATGGTCTCAATCGCTAGTTGCTTGTCCTCCTCATTTTATTTGATTTTTTTTGGTAAACAAATATTTTAAAACACAAATTAGGCGAAGTAAACTCTAGGGTGTGGCCACCAGGTGATCTGTCAATCACAAGATGGAGGCAGTAGAAAATATCAATGGCAGTCAATGTGTGCTTAGATAGTCATGAAGTGGCGTGTTGAACATTTTTCCATATTTTAAACTTTTTTTAAACTTTAAACTTTCATCCGCTCACTGAGTGATTTCAGTTTGTTGAAGCCGATTGTCACAGTTTGGTCGGCTAAAAACGCCACTTCCAGCCGCTAGCTGGGATGCACTGAAAGAGCTGAAAGAGGTCCATAAGTGTGTTTTCCGTTTTGCAAAATTAGAATAGCAAGATCCCTGTATTAGCTAGCGCTAACATTAGTCACGCTAACAGCACCTGGCCCTCGCTGGGCTGATAAGGCGCGTTAAGCCAGCGAAATGTCTGCTAAGTGTGGCGAAGGTGAAGTGCATTGTGTCGGCATGATGTGCGTCATGAATATGCAGGATAAGAAAGGTAAAAGTGAAGTGTTATTGAAACAGTAACATCGTCATTAGGTAGCGGTGAATACTTGGACCTTTGATGGTAAATAGGTGAGCACGGTCACATGAGCGACCCCACGTTATTAACACGGTGTCGCACAGCCTTTCCATGTGGATATATCGTGTGGAAGTCGCAACACTGGCTGGGCTGGAACAGAATAATCGTCGATTGTTACGTTTGACGTGGAGCTAGAACAAATCCACAGGTCGCAGCGCAGTGTGCTGTCGTCATTTACAGCAGTGTAAAATCACATTTACACTGCTGCACAGGTGATCTGCAGGCAACAGACACCACCCACTCATGTTAGAAACTTAGGAAATTAAAATGATGTCACAAGAGGCACGCTTGTGCTTTGGGTGCGGCTCACAAAGTATCGAGCGACACGCGGCAATCGGAGTTTGTTTGCTTCGTATTGTCCTCAGCTAATGATGGTTGACGTTTTTTGCTTCGTATTGTCCTCAGCTAATGATGGTTGACGTATGTGATTCAATGTGATCCGCCGTTTCTAAACAACGGCGTTTATTATTTCACTGTTTCTAACGGAATTAGCGCTTTAAAAAAAAAAAAAAAAAACGAGCTACGGCAAGCATAAGGAAAGCAGAAACTCTGATAGCCGTTGTCTTTTCATCCTTTTGTTGCCTCTGTTCAAGGACAACAACATTTCATAAGCATGTCTCACATCTTTATTGTTGATCAAAGCGAACATGGAGAGAGCCTTGTTGTTAGTTACAAAATATGGTAAAACCTCCACAGTGCATCCTTGGAAGATTGCAGTGCTGTACATGACAAAGAAGGTTACACTGTTTGTGTTGTACTTGTTATTGAAATTAAAAAAAAAAAAAAAAAAAATCAACAGTTTGTGCTGTAAGAAAAAAAAACAACAACCCCAAAACAAAACACCAATTCAAGACCAAACCTGGATTATTTCAATATTCCAACTGGAAAGATGTATTAAATGACATGATTTAATGAATATATGAAAAGAAACAATATGCAAAGCGATAAAAAGGCCGTTAAAGGGAGCGGGGAGAGCGACAGTCTTGATTGCACTGGTCCGTCTGCGCTGGACGTCGGGTTTAAAGCGTCTGGCAGCCTTTATTAACGCAGAGTCTCGGTGTGAGACAGATCGTATGAAGATCTCAGCCTCATCCGACGTCTCCCCGCGTTCCCAGTCCTCTGGTTTGGTTAGTGATGAAAGAGACAAAAACGGTGACCCGACTGTGCGAGTTTGGGCGTAAATGTGCCCCCCCCTCACCCCCTCCCCACGCGGTGGAGGCTCCCGGAACGCAACACGTGATATTCGAGCCGCCTCTTGGCCAGCGATGCAGCCGCAACAGTCGTTCCGAGATTGACAGCAACCTTCCACCTGTTTCTCTGAATGACGCCAGAGACGATGACCTTCATGGGTGGATAAGTTCAGAGCCTCCATCTTTAATGCGGCAGCGCTCTGCCTCGTAGCGAGCAGGCGTGTGGGGAAAGTGCCGTTTCCCATCGGCATATATTCATATGATCATCGCAGGCTTGTGCGCGCTTCACTACAACTGTACTACATGTCATGTCAGTGTGTCAGTCAATTCAGAAAAACAACATCTTTGAATTGAATTAACCTGTAAGAGAGTCGCTATACTGATTGGCTGATCCATAGCCCTCTTTAAAAAGGGTGTGTTTTTTCCGTTCTTTGTGTTATGGCGGTGACTTTGTGATACAAAAATGTGGAAAACACTTAAAACTACTACAACGACTACGACTAAGATAAAAAGAATGTTGCTGTTGCATGGTTGGGAACATTTGGCCCAAACTACCAGGGCCAGTGGGCATTTATGGAAGCAATACCAGGGTGCCAGCCTGAGCCTGCACTGTAGTCAGAGACCCAGACGGGTTAGATCAAGATATACTATATAAAAATGTCTGCAACAAAAAAAAATCCATCAAAAGAAAAAGAAATAAATCAGAGCCTGTGGCCCTAGTGCCTAAAAAAAAACCCCAAACCCTGCCTCTCCTTTTGAGAAATATGATGGGAGTTTATTAATGTACAAAATCTATCAAGCCATTACAGCTCTGCTCTCACCTGAATCACAGTGCTTGAACTTTGCAAGGTCTCCCCTTTTTCTGCGCAGGCTGCTGCTGCTGCTGCTGCCGCTGGTGGTGGTGGTGGAAAGCCCCATATTTTTTGGATGGGATCCATTATGGCAGAGAAAGACACTCATCATTGAGAAGGCGGTAGCGAGGGAAGCCGAGGCTGTCAGAGCGTTCCGCGTTGGTGTGTTTGACTGAACATGACTGTGTGTGTATTCTCCGCGTGTCAGCGTCACTGAAGAAGCATTGCTTTTGCTTTTTCTTTTTTCGTTAAAGTGGCACTACCATTACGAGGTGATTCAGTCGCACATGTATGTGCGCAGGGGATGTATGTGCCTGCTTGCTTTTTTTCTGTTTCTCGCATCAGAATCTGTGTCGTCCTGCGCCGAGATACGTCAGCGAGCCGTCTTTCATCTGTGTGAACATATGGGAGTGCATTCAGCAAAGGATATATTAGGCATTAAATCATCAGGCATGTAGAGCTGCGGAAAGCACACACAGCCTGCCGGTGTGGGCATGATGGTGGTGGTGTTGGGAGACGGGTGTGTGTGTGTGCGTGTGTGTGTGTAGGGAGGGGGTGGGGGGCGCTATTTATGGAGATGATGACACTTCCTTTTCCAGTTGAAGACACTGCGGGAGAGCTCCAAGAACACAAAGCAGGTAATGAGCAGACGTCTTCTGGGAGCAGTTTCCATTCACAAGCTAATTGTGGATCAGTGACACATATTTGAATGTATGCACAAAAAAAAAAAAAAAAGAATGTATGGAAACCTGGAAAACCAGAAATTTTCATGCCTGTCAGGCTATTATCAAAGAAATGAGAGTAACTGTGGTGGCGGCGGGGGGTTGAAATCATAGTTGCTCTTAAAATGGAAAACATCATAGAGGAGTGAGATATTTCCGCTCTGAGGGTGCGTACGTTGCGTTTAAACACACGCTGCTCGACCAATAATAACTCAGCGGCTGTATGAGGAACAGCTGCTGGAGCAGAGCGGATAGGTGTCAGAGATCATATTCATGCCCTACACCTTAAAAAGCATATCAATATTCCACGTCCATCTAAGTGTCTGGCCATGAGAGATGATTGATGTGCTCGCGCGGCGGCGGTTGGGGAGTGGAGCCTTGGGAGAGGCGGGAGCGGCAGTGAGTGAGGACGGCTGCCTCGGCGCCGCAGAACTCCATTAGTCCGCAACGCCAGCACAAGACAGATCACTCAGCTGCTCCGCGCATTGATGACTGAGTGTGTTTACCGTGTGTGCGTGCGCGCGCGCGTTTGTGTGTGTGTGTGCGTGCGTGTGTGCGCGCGTGTGTGCGCGCGTGTGTGCGCGCGCCGCCGCCGCTGATGGATGCACATTAACATGCAGATGGGGGAATATGCAACGCTTTGATGACACCGTGGAAAACATGCGAGATGTTGAGTAACCGTGCGTCGGCTCTGCGGTGCTGCGGACGCGGCCGGCGCTTAATAGCTCTCCAGATGACTGTTAATATTTAGTATTCGGAGGACCGCAACACACACACACACACACACACACCGGATTAATTATTCACAAAAGCCATTACATGCATGTGATCCATGTCAGGGTGCCCCAATGCAAAATGGACAAACCATGCTCTGGCTTTATAATTACAATCATTTGTTATTGATGGAGGCAACATGCCAGCGTATATAGTATACAATATTAATATATACAGGAGCGATTCAATCATGACTACATATGTTGGAGCCGGGATATTGCGAGTATTATTTATCTTTTTATTTCGCGAGCACATTAGGCGCACATTGGAGCGCTGGGCGCGGCATCCTTCCTCCCCTCTTCAGACAGGGCGGCTCTCCCGGTCGACGTAAGCTTGTTTCGAGCATATTTGGATGTGTTTGTCTCCGTGTACCTGAGGCCATCTAGTCCCGGTTAAAGGAACGGCAACGTGTCACTCGAAATTGTTTTGATAAATATTAAAGTACGGCGGAGCCCAGGGCGCCTAACGGAGCGAGCCGACGCAACACATGGCGG
>CAAKHG010044639.1:0-14544 GCA_901007715.1 Dactylopterus volitans
ACACAGTCATGGTGGTTTGTTGTGTGTGGGACCAGTCAGGGTGCCCATGCTGACCCCTGCCCACTGCTGGAAGCACCAACCATGGACACGGGAGCACCAGAACTGGACCACGGAGCAGAGGATCCTGCCATTGGGTCCTGCCATCCATGTGGATGTTCCTCTGACACGTAGCAGCTACCTAAGCATTGTAGCAGACCATGTCCCCCCTTCCATGGAAACGGTATTCCCTGATGGCAGCGGCCTCTTCCAGCAGGATAATGCTCCCTGCCACAAAGCAACAATGCTTCAGGAACGTTTGAGGAACACAACAACCAGTTCAAGGTGTTGACTCGGCCTGCAGGTTCCCCAGATCTCAATCTGATCCAGCATCTGTGGGATGTGTTGGACCAACAAGTCCCGATCCATGGAGGCTCCACCTCACAACCTCCAGGACTTAAAGGACCTACTTACTGTCCTTAATATTTTGTCACCCTGATGCATATGATTGTGACGACCACAATATTAGGGACCCCTCTCAGTGTAACCCAGTACAGTCCAACAGCGTCACAAACTACAGTCCCAATAACAATCATTCAAACATGTCAACACCTCTCTCACACACATTCAATCACAATCCAACATAAAACTCCTCCTGAAGGGAGAACTGATTGCAGGGCTGTTGTATTATACTCTATGGTGGACACGCAGTGGTCGTAATCTTATGGCTGATGGGTGTATTTTTCATTAGCAGAGTACGACTAATCTTGAAGAGGATGGGTTCATGTTTTAATTTGATTTTTTTCAGCAAATACAACATTTTCAGTTCATCGTCATGCCACCTTTGTGCCACAGTTTTTAATCTGGTTTTTATGCCCTGTATTAAAATTGAAAACATTAAAAACACAATTAATGGCCAAAGAAGTCACTTGTGCTCCAGATCATCACTGTACATTGGCGGACCACCGTCAGGGATAAGTTGTAACCCAGCTGTGAACAGCTGGTCTGAGCGAGGTCCTGGGTTTGTGTCCTATCACAGTGTGGTACATTGCTTTCAAAGGACTGGAGGATTATAAGTCCAACAAGCAGCATCAGCAAAGGCAGTGGTGGACAGCGGCAGCTTACTATCACAGACAAATATAAACTTATTTCCATGGACAAACGCGAACACCAAACCATTCCACTTGAGAAATGACATCAGACTGCCCAAATCTTTTGACCAACTGACTGCATCTGCTGTTTGGCAACGATGTTCACGGCAGATGTTGAGCAACAGCATGCTGATAAAAGTGTTACACCGTTATCCTCACAGGTTTGTACCCGGCCCCTGGTCGTCCTGCAGCACAACCTGTGGGCCTGGCAGGCAAACCCGGGAGGTGAAGTGTCAAGTACTGCTGCTGTTCACCAGGGCAGAGATTGACCTTCCAGAGGAGGAGTGCAGCGAGGACAAACCTCCACTGGAGAGACCCTGCAACCTGCAGACCTGTAGCAGACTTCCAGGCATCTCCTCAGGCCTTCAAAACCAAGGTGACCTAAGCTGGGACTACAGAGGCTTCACTGCTTGCTCAGCCACATGTGCTTCAGGTCAGGTTCCGAAAATGTTCTAGGCTCTTTTTTGGTCCACACCATTTGCTCCTATGTCAAACTTTGCTTGTCCTCTCTACCCAGGGAAGCAGACAGCAGTGGTGAGGTGTGTTGACAGGAAGCAAGGTGAAGAGGTGGATGACTCTCGGTGCGATTCATCCAGCAGGCCACCAGTCATGATCCGCATCTGTAACCCAGAGGCATGCCCCCCAAGGTAAGAGAGAACCAAGGATGCTGAATCTCGCTAACAGAGCCAGAATAAGCATGTTGGGGCCCGCTCCTCATTTCCAGTTCACACACTACCATCAAATTTCCAGGATCTTTTCAGACATTACCTGGAGTTGCAACCACACAGTGCCCTCAAAAATCAGTCATTCTTGCCCTTTTCATGGTCCCATCTAACTAGGTCCATTCTAACTAGGTCCCATCTATCTAGGTCCTTAAGTATTTGGACAAAGGCACAATTCTTGTGCCTCTTGTGCCTTTGCATGTAGACCCCTCACCACTGTGAGGAGTCTACATGCAGCAGTAGAGATGTGACTGAAGTGCAGACTCCTGGCTTTAATTCCATGGTTTGAAAAATTGCAAGAACCCTTTACAACTATTTTTTACACAGTCACTAACTGTCAGGTGCTCAAAAGTAATTGGATAAAACTAATACAACTGTAACTATGAGGATTTTTTGAAGATGCTTTGGCAGTCCTTCCCTCACTGCAGCCGGTTTCAGTCGAGGCTTGTTTGATGGGCCTTGTTGCCCTCGGTTTTGTCCTCAGTAAATGAGGAACTGACCTCTGGAAGGTCGAGAGCCCCCTCAGCCAGGGCCAAATCTCTCTTTTCTCCTCTGCTTTAGTGATTTTAACAGCAAGTGCTATAACAGAGTCCACATTGTCTGGGCTATCCAGAGCCACAAGTTGGTCCTTAATGTATCCAGCTAACCCAAAAAAAAGCTGTCACCTGGGTGACGATGTTCCAGTTTGTTACAAAACCATCAATTCAGGGCACAAAGTCTGTTGGAAAATTGCAAAGGTAATGCACATGTATTGCTATCAAAATGGTACATCGAGGCGAGGCAGTGGCAAAGTTGTATATTTTCTGAAATAGCACTTGATTGGCCCAATCACACCCCTAACTGCACTGGCCCTGGCCCCCTGGCACCTGAGGACGGATAAGCGGCGGCTGCAAGAATAAGATATGCGTGCATGAATCACAGATGTGGGAGGCAGAAAAGCCAACGTTGTGTTGCGTAGAGTAGTGCTGTGTAGTTGTGTGTCATAAAATGTTGTGTAGGGTTGTGCAGTGTTGTGTAGGGTCGCACAGTGTTGGGTAATTTTCGTGTAGTGTAGAGCAGTGTTGTGTAGTTTTGTATTGTGTCGTGCAGTGCTGTGTAGTGTTGTCTCGTGTTGTGCAGTGTTGTGTAGTGTATTGTTGTGTAGTGTAGGGTAGTGTTGTGTAGTTTTGTGTAGTGTTGTGCAGTGTTGTGTCGAGTCATGCAGCGTCCTGCAGTGTATTGTATTGTCATGTCACGTTGTGCAGTGTTGTGTAGTGCCATTCACCATTGTGCAGTGTCATGCAGTGCAAGGTCGTGCAGTGCTGTGTAGTGTCGTGCGGTTCTGTGTAGCGTCATGCAGTTTAGTGTAGTTTTGTGTCGTAGAGTTTTGTGAGTGTTGTGCAGTGTACTGTAGTGTTGTGCAGTTTTATGCAGCGTCATGCAGTGTTGTGTAGTTTTGTGTTGTGTTTTGCAGTGTTGTGTAATAGTGTGCAGTGTTGTTTGAGTGTGGTGCAGGTTTGTGTAGCGTTGTGCAGTGTCGTGCCATTTTGTGTAGCGTCATGCGGTGTTGTGCACTGTTGTGTAGGGTCATGCAGCGCCGTGCAGTGTTGTGTAGCGTTGTGCAGTGTCGTGTAGTGCCATGCAGTGTTGTGTAGTGCCGTGCAGTTTTGTGCAGCGTCATGCAGTGTTGTGTATTTTTTTTTGTCATGCTGTGCAGTGTTGTGTAGCATCGTGCAGTGTTGTGTAGCGTCGTGCAGTGTTGTGTAGTGCCGTGCAGTGTTGTGTAGCACCGTGCAGTGTTGTGTAGCGTCGTGCAGTGTTGTGTAGTGTCGTGCAGTGTTGTGTAGCACCGTGAAGTGTTCTGTAGCGTCGTGCAGTGTTGTGTAGCACCGTGCAGTGTTGTGTAGCGTTGTGCAGTGTTGTGTAGTGCCGTGCAGTTTTGTGCAGTGTCATGCAGTGTTGTGTAGTTTTGTCGTGCAGTGTTGTGTGATCCACCAGGGCCTGAGCGTGTCTCTCTCAATGACTGCAAGGCTTCTCTCCAGCCTGAGTCTCCAGTGACGCGATCACCTTCACACTGCCAGTGTAATAAGAGCTTAGATGGATTTTACCATCTCGGCACCTTGAGATAAACTAACCTGGTCTGATATGACGCCGTCAGCGAGGCTTGCAGCTTATTTCAGTCCCGTCCTTCTTGCTGTCAGACTTGCTGAATTTCCCTCTTGCCCTTGGGGAAGCATTGCTATGCAGCTAATAATTGTAAGGCTTTCATACAAGGCACAGTGCAACTCTGGCGGGAAGCATGACTGTAATCATTCTGAATCCTGGAACCCAGTCCCCATATTCACCCTGATGAAAACTGACTGCAATTCCACTTATAATTTTACTGCGGCTTCCTGCTCCTTCTTTGCATCAACGCTTTAAAATAAGCCAGTTAATCTTCAGAAATCAATCCCCAACACAGCCAAAGCCTCTTTGTCGGCTCTCACTTTGACCTGGGGTATAAAAATTATTATTAAAAAAAAAAAAAAAAGACACTGAGAGATAATGCCGTTAAGCGCGGCCTCTTGGGAAACCTGAGTGTTACATAAATAGTGGATAGGATGACCAATGCAACCACAGGTGCCGTCCAACACCCAGATCATTTATTCATCAAAGGTAAGAAATTGTCTCAGACTGAGCTCGGGAACATCTGCAAGCATCCACACGCAAGACACTCTGGCAGTCTTTAAAAACTCAAATCTGACCATGTCGGAGTACATTTGGCCCGAGGTTGGATTTGCAAAGACTGGATGTCTTACAGGTTCGCTGCTTACAAGATCGGCAGCATTTTTCCCAACCCAGTCCAGGATGGAATTTTACTAGAAGGCAGCATCTATTGGCCAGTTTGTGCCTGAGCCTGCTTCTCCTAATCAGAAATTTTTTTAATGTTGGGAAAAAAGAGGGGAAAAAAGCAGATTGATATTGGATAGCAGCTCCACACAGCTGGTAACGCTTTTTTTTCAATTAGGATTAGTAAAGGTTGCCTGCAGCATTTTAAAATCCCTCACAAACTCATTTACTTTGCTCAGACTGCGTATTTAGATGCCTTGTGGCGCTAAAATGGCTCAGAAACCTACAGCCAGCATCCCCTTTGGTATTTGGGGACCTGTGAACATGCTGGTCCGGACCCGCCACGCCTTCTCCCGTCGCCTTCGTTTTCATGAACCGCAGCTTTTGCCCGTTTTGTGCATGTGCACGTTCATAAATGGCTCTGCCACTTTGGGCCCCGCAAAATACTTTTACACCAGACTGCTAGTAACCATAATAATGGTTAACCCATCTAGCGAAGACTAGCAAGAGCCAACAGGTGTAACAGTCGTGAGGTATTTGCCCTCTGCTGCCCTCTACAGAGTTAGACATGCAATGTCCTCTTCCTCGTAGCTCGCGACTGGCCACATGTAAATGATCCAGAAAGCTCTGCCCCGTAATAGTGCGTGTTCTAGGTAGAAACCCTGGACTGCTGGAGATGGTTCTCCTGAGACAGTCGTTGCTTTGCTGCAGATCAACAGCAGCAATTGGTGGCAACACGCTGATATTAGCAAGGTTACATAAATTAGTGTTTCCCCGCGCCGGGTGAAGTATTTTCCATGAAGTTTGTCTTCATATTGACAGGACCGATGCAATGCCATCACGTTTTCGTGAGTCATATATTTGAGAAAATACACTCGTCATAATAGCGTTGTTATGACAAAAGGATATGTCGATATTCATTATTGATGGTATTTTTACGGTCGAGTGTTTCTGTCCAACTTTATTGATGACAGAGAAAATGAAGCCGTGTTGAAACAGATTTTACATTTTGCTGTAAGTAAGATGTTACAATAAATGAAGGGCCCCACCCAGGCTTGTATACTGCAGTGTGTCTTGGAGTGGGTGGGCGGAGTTTAATGTGATGTTGATGAGTTCAGACAGTGAAAGTGTATGTTGAAATTCTGTGGGAGGAGCTACAGCTGGTTAAGTATTGACATTTGCTGGAAAATTGTCTGATGTGCAATTTTTTTAGATTAGAATGTTACCAGCAGCCCCACCATGTGGTTGTTAGTGAAACACCACCTTACAGAGTTTATGAACTAGCGCATACACCCATCAGCCATAAGATTACGACCAGCGCGTGTCCACCATAGAGTATAATACAACAGCCCTGCAATCAGTTCTCCCTTCACGAGGGGTCCCAAATATTTTGGTCATCCTGGCACATATGAGCGGGATGGCCAAAATATGCAACAGCGATGGTTGCATATTCCCTACATGCAGTGGTTTAAACACTGTGCTAATTCCATAATAAGCACATTCAGCCAAAGCGTGCAGGTGAGGTTGCTGAACAGGTATGCAGCCTTGTGCTCAGTCTCTCCTGCAGGTGGCGCTGGAGCAGCAGCAGCAGCTAGCACAAGCCTTTTCTTCAGGAAATGCTAACTACGCTACAAGTATCTCATGTTTTGTGAAGCAATCAATTGCTCCTGCACTTTCTGACTCTCCACAACTTGAGTCTCGCCAGGCAGGTTCATCACACTCCAGCTTCTATGTCTGCATTTGGGTCCAGAAATGAATAAATATATATATATATATTAGAAAATATTCTGTTAAGAGAATATATTCTCAAAAGGAACTCTCGCAACCTCAAGCCCTCATAATTCATGTAACCCCAGAAAGCTCCCATTGTAATATCTCTGGCCCTTCTTGTGTTTGACGTCTCTCGTGGTGGTGTGTGCAGATGGGAGGTGTCCGCTTGGACCGGCTGCTCGGCGTCCTGCGGCGTCGGCATACGGACCAGGAATGTGTTCTGCATGCGTCTGCTGTCAGTGGAGCAGCAGGATATCCTGACGGTTTCGGAGGACCAATGCAGAGAGTTCAAGCCCGCCGTCCTGCAACCTTGCAACCAGGTGGACTGTCCTCCAGCCTGGGAGACCGAACCTTATCAGCACGTAGGGAACTGAGTGTTTGGGTTTACCCGCTCCTGAGATTGCCTGCATGATAAAACCCTGATGTAAGCTCTGACCATCTTCTCCCCCCAGTGCTCCCAGTCCTGTGGCGGTGGCATCCAGGTGCGTAAGGTGTACTGCAAGCAGCTCCTGTCCACAGGGGCCTATAGGAGCCTGGGAGACGGGGCCTGCCAGGGGTCCAAACCTGCCTCTAGCAGAGGCTGCAGCAGCACCGACTGTTCCCCCTACCTAGCTGGCGGAGAGTGGAGCAAGGTGAGCACCAGTGAGGGAATGAAAGGAGGGTGGAGGAGGAGACGAGGCTGCAGGCTTGCTTCAGTATGAAGGCCTGGGAGGTATAAAACCACAATCAGTTCATTTCAATACAACTGAGTTGTGCATGAGACCAAAACGGTAACACTGAGTCACTGTGGTGTGAACTGTTCCACAACCATGCTGACCCCTGCCCACTGATGGAGGCACCAAAAATGGACACGGGAGCACCAGAACTGGACCACGGAGCAACGGAAGAAGGTGGCCTGGTCTGATGGATCAGGTTCTCTTCTCCATCACGTGATTGGCCGGGTGTGTGTGTGCGTCGCTTACCTGGGGAACACGTGGCACCAGGATGCATTATGGGAAAAGGCGAGCCGGCAGAGGCAGTGTGATGCTTTGGGCAATGTTCTGCTGGGGAACCTTGGGTCCTGCCATCCATGTGGATGTTCCTCTGACACGTAGCAGCTACCTAAGCATTGTAGCAGACCATGTCCCCCCTTCCATGGAAACGGTATTCCCTGATGGCAGTGGCCTCTTCCAGCAGGATAATGCTCCCTGCCACAAAGCAGCAATGCTTCAGGAACGTTTGAGGAACACAACAACCAGTTCAAGGTGTTGACTCGGCCTCCAGGTTCCCCAGATCTCAATCCGATCCAGCATCTGTGGGATGTGCTGGACCAACAAGTCCGATCCATGGACGCAGCCTCCAGGACTTAAAAGATCTGCTGCTGACATCTTGGTGCCAGATACCACAGCAACACCTTCAGAGGTCTAGTGGAGTCCAGACCTCCACGGGTCAGAAGGGGGACCTACACAATATTAGGTGGTCATAATGTTATGGCTGCTCACTGCAGCTTTACATCAAACCAACTTCGACATCAGATATTTGTGATGTTAAATTGATGTTGGTCTCTAGTTGGGGTGCGAAAGACATTGGTTCTAAACATCACTGCATCCAGGCTTTTGTGGCACTGTTGAAGGTTGATACTCTGTCTGATGGTGGGGAGGCTGCATTCGTTTCTCCTAAAAAAAACATTCCAGTCCTGTTGTGTTCTGTTTTTCAGTGTTCGGTCTCTTGTGGTCTGGGGATCCAACGCAGGGAACTGCTGTGTCTGCAGCTGGCATCCACAGGCCGCCAGGTGACGCTGGCCAGGGACCAGTGCTCAGGGCTGCCCCCCCCTCCGCTCGTACGAACCTGCCGCATGATGGCCTGTCCCAGTAAGAACACACAATAAGGGGTTATTATTTTTCTGCTGAGAAACACGTAGTCGTACTCCATAGTGAGCAGTGAACTTTAGCAGCAGAAGGTGTTGATCCTTCGCTTCTCCCCACCCACGAGTTTTCCTGCCAGTACAGAGGATCAAACTGCCGACCTTTTAGTACCAAACCAGCCTGTGGAGCCTTTGGGCCGCAGCTGCCATGGCAGCTCATTCTGGGATTAACATTGTGCATAGCCGCTTTTGGGACATGGACAAAACATGTGCATCTTTGTTTGTTACTTTGAGGCATCGAAAAAGGGAACAAAGGTTATTATTGTCCCAGTGGAGAGCGCCGAGGCTCACGGTCACGCAGCTGCACTTCTCCTCATTCCTCCCTGAAAGTGCACGACGTGTCCCAAAGTAATAAACAATCTGGGAATAGGCAAAGTAGCACATTTTTGATGCTTTTACGTCGGCAAACATTGACATAGCTTCAAAAATTTCAAACCGTAAACAAACTTTGGTCATTTTGCTGGGTGAGGCTTTCTCCTCTTTGAATGCTTTGTGCCTTTTTAAATGTCCATAATATAATTACATACCGTAAGTGAGATTATGTTTGGCGGTTCATGTCCATTACTGGCAGTGAATAGACCTCCTCCTAACAGTTAGCATTTTTTTAAACTGTCGCTGGTGTAGAGATGAAGCTCATCTACAGTTAAAATAAGGCATCAGCCACCCGGGTTCGACTCAGCTACCTTGTGTAACTTATGTTGCTGAAGTTACATCCTGATATGCATCGAATTTGCTTCTGAGAGGATCTTCTGGCCAGTGTGAAGAACAGCGATGAATACGGCAAACACACGTACTTCATACGTTCCGTCAGAGTGGAGCCAGTGTGTTCACGCTGTGGCCGCGTCAGTCATGAGAGATGTTCTACTGCGTAACAACGGGGACATTTGCTGTTACATTTCCCCAGACAGGAAATACATCAGCATGTAGGAACCACTGAGATCTTCAGAAACCGTCTTTGACCCAGCGCCGATCCACTAGCATAGCAGCAGCATGCTTTAATACTTACAGCCCAGCCAGCCGTCAGCGAGCAATCGAGATCTTTCAGGTCCGCTTTGGGGGAGTCGCTAGAGTACGTCGGCCATCTTCATACACGTGTGTGTGCGCAGTTGGAACGACTTTGACCAGCTGCTCTGTGTCCGGCTGACGTTCGCGCGGCGGTAAAGGCGTCGCACAGCTTGGATGAACCTGCCTGTCGAACTGCTCCGGCTTCCCTGCTCGGCGTTTCAGCGCAGCGCAGCGCGAGTAGCAGTAAATACAGGAGGTGTCGCTGCTGACGGGAAATCTATCGCGGCTCAGCGCAGGTCGGATAAATGATTGCATGCTCGTGCTGAGAGGGTGAGTCCTCCGGGGGAAGGTAAAACTGTCATCATAATTTCAGTTTAGGAGATTTTATCATTCTTGCGCAGTAGCTAACATTAGCGCCTGGAAGCTAATGTTCCTCCAAGACCACGTGAGACCAGGTCCCAGTCTTCAAACTCGGTACCAGTGTCAATTTGGGCTGCGGCATGTCCGCCATGAATATCACCACAATGACTAAAACAGAAACATCGCCATGGAGACATTTAAGCCGAATCATGATGGTCTCATTATCATTGTCCAGCAGGCTGTAAATGTAAAGGAGGAGGGGCCACGTTAGCTGTGCAACATGCTAATGGAGTACAGAATAAAGAGCAGAAGCAGTGCAAAACCTGCTCACACCTACAGCTTCCAAGTTTGACGTCCGATACCAGACAGCAGGTGTCGCTCAGCCTCGAGCTCACGTGATAGTTGAATCCAAACAGAACTTCCAGTTGTCATGTCCATCGGATTCGCCAGCTCCTTCAACCAAAGACAGATAAGTGGTGCTTTGTTTGTACCAGCCACATCTTCATCTGACAACAGCACACAGCGGCGCGTCCCTGGGCAGGCGCGTCCCTGGGCAGGCGCGTCCCTGGGCAGGCGCGTCCCTGGGCAGGCGCGTCCCTGGGCAGACGCCCTGTGCCACAGATTGCCCTTATGAATTCAGTGTTTTGTTAGTCAGTCTCTTGGAATCACAGGAACAGTTGACCTGGTTCTGCCAGGAGTGAAACCTTCACCGACTGACTCCCTCAAAGCTCGCTAATTATAAAGTCTGGGGTTTTTGGGGCTTTCAAATTTGCCCCTGACAGTTTGGGCAGTTAGGCACATTTTCTGTTGTTCAGTTTGTGTTTTGCGAACACAACTTTGGTGCAGTGTTGCAGATCTGGACCCTTGGGGACCCTCTGGGATGTCAGAACTGTGCGCCACTGGTGTGTGTTCAGCTAGCACCTGTCCATGTCCGTATGGGTAAGCAGTATTGACCTGTGCTTCAATTATTTCCTCATTTATTGCCACAGAGCATGAGAAGGAGACCAGTCCCACAGACTCACAGAGGATTCCAGTGAAGAACCAAGCGAAGCAGAAACTGAGACGTCCAGCAAAAACCAGAGGTTACCGGGAGGGTGTTAAACAGTGTCCGGTGCTCTTGGGTAAGCACCACATCTACATCCAGACCCACAGGGAGAAGCGTCTCCACCTGACCATAGGCAGCCATGCCTACCTCCTCCCCAACACCTCCCTGGTCATAAAATGCCCCGTCAGAATATTCCCCAAAGCCTACATCCAGTGGCTCAAAGACGGAAGGCCGCTTCCCAGCTCCAAACGCCTGGGCATAACCAAATCTGGGTCTCTGAAGATCCACTCTCTGAGGGTGGAGGACATCGGCGTGTACAAGTGCATCGCTGGACCTGCCTCAGACATCTTTACCCTTCAGTTGATAGGTAGCAACAGCAGGTCAAGATCTACGTCCAGTCCCAGTTCCCGTCCCGAGGACGAGTTTCTGCTTACTTGCAGCCGCCATTACTCAGACCAGGAATTTATCTGGCCTGGCGTGAGTGTGTTTCTGCTGCCCCCTGGTTCCCAGGAGGCCTCCCTGCAGCCCAGAGTGAAGGAGAGGCTGATCAACATCACCCTCCAGGCCGACAGAGGAGAGATCCAGCAGGAGCAGGCCTCGGAGCTCATCTCATCGCTGCTGACCCACATGTCTGCTGCTCAGCTCTGGACCAGACCTGCAGAGGGAGGAGGACAAATTCAAGGTAACCGCGTCTCCAGCAGCTTGAAACTTTTGTCCTCTGTCAGACAGACTCTTCTTCACCTGCCTTCTGTGTCTTGTGATCTAACTCGAGTTTGGAATATTAGGAAGAAGGTCCCAAAGGTCCCCAGTTCACAAGCTCACTCACTGAACGGAAAGACCGGCTGCCATAGTAACGGCGCCGAGGCCAATGACGCAAATGTTCCCTTATGGGGCTTCGAATGTTCGTCAGTTAGCTTCCAAAATAGTTGTGATGTCACAAAGACAGAAACTGTGAAGGCGACTTTAGTTTCCTCCAAAGATCCATCAGGCGACTTTTTAAAGGTAAACTCCCCATCAAGTGTATGAATCTTTAAAAAGGCGATATTCTCCGTCCATAATAGGGGGCAGCAGGTCCTGGTCTCTTTCACAGGGGTCAAACGGTCTGGTCCAAACAGTGAATCAGCATCTGATTGGTCCCACAGGCCGACTGCCCAACTGGTCGGAGCGCTCCTCACTGGAGGGGGTCGGCAGGAAAGCCGTGATCATCCGACGGCAGCAGGTCCCCCCGCCGCCCCCCCAGAGGAAGGTCAACGTCAGCGTGGGCCAGACGGCCGTCGTCACCAATGCCACCCAGGAGCTGTCATTGGTCTGCGCCGCGGAGGGAAGCCCCGCCCCCAAGATCAGCTGGACCAAAGATGGGACAGCGCTGCAGCTCTCAGACAGGTAGTGCGAGCACGCCGTTCCCGTTTTGTACTTGTAAAATGGCGAAACCGCGTGGACGGTTGACTGGACACTTCGGGAAGATGGTTCTCATGTCTGCGACCCAAAAATCAAGACCGAGACAAATGAGTCCGGCAGAACCCAGAGGGAACACGCGGACCCAGAACCCCTCTCAGGTAGAACCAACCTGTCATACACAGTATTAGCAGCTTTTATCAAGCGTCTCAAATGAACTGCAGCGCTCACATGAGATTAAGTCAAATTTTCTCCGCCAGGTATGAGACATAAAATCCTTGGCTCCCATAATCCCACAGCGAACGTGAATGCTGCCGCACAGTTAGATTACGTAATAATGGAGGAATAAAATAGACACTTATTTCTATAGCTGCCTTAGATTGCTCTGACATTTGGGTCCATATCTCTCATTGCCTGATTATGACAGAACTTCACACAAATATCTAAAAGGATAAAATAAAACTGATGACATTTTGAGTCTAAAGGGTAAAATCTCAACTTGAAAGTAGTTCGGTGATACAATATTTTCTTGGCACTTTATTATATATATTCAATATATTGAGTCTCTGTCCAGTTGTGGCTTCGTGTTTGGTTGAGCCAACATCTGTGTCATCTTCAGGTAATTCTTTTGGGTTTTATACAACATAATGTAATGCACCCATCAGCCATAACATTACGACCACCGCGTGTCCACCATAGAGTATAATACAACAGCCCCCTCAAATCAGTTCTCCCTTCAGGAGGAGTTTTATGTTGAATTGTGATTGAATGTGCGTGAGAGAGGTGTTGACATGTTTGAATGATCACGACACCATCACAGCATACATTACATCCACCTCGGGGCACCGGATAACCAATGTTACAAATCAGTCTCAAAAAGTTGTCCTGTTGACACATGATTGATGATTACGTTAATAACTGTAATCAAATTACTTTATTAACAGTAGCACGGATGAGGGATGAAGGATGAGTTCACCGGTGTGGCGTGGGGGAGGAGGAACAAGGGTGCGACTCGGGTGACTTGGCTAATGTCAGACTAAACACAATAAGCGTAATATTGAATTGGATCAATATTTACATCTAGCAGGGTTGATAACTTCTATGTGTGGTCAAGTGCAGGTGAGGTGAGCTGACCAGGTCCAGTAGGCTACCAGGTCCAGTAGGCTACCAGGTCCAGTAGGTTACCAGGTCCTGTGAATGAGAAAGATGCCGTTGATGTGCTGGGTTGCAGGTCTGCGGTTTGGTTGGTAGCAAAGTCCAGTTGTTGCAATGTTCAGCTGGTTTGACGTCCAGTTGGTCGTCTTTGTCCAGTGGACTGTGGAGGTCCTGGACGTGGTTGGAGTCTGGTTTCCTGGGTTCTCCTGGTGGAGCTAGTCCAGGCAAACTCTGTGGCTCCTTGGCTGGTTAAACTCAGCTGGCAGACCTTGTGTGGTGCCAGTGGTGCTGGTCTTGTCCTTTGGTAGGCACTCACGTGGCTACCAAGGCTTGGTCCAGTGGAGGCCTCTGCCTCGTGCAGGCCTCATGGAGGGTTGAAGCAGCAGCAGCAACTGCTGAGGAGCTGCTCTCAGAGATAAGAGAAGAAGAAGCCTGGAGATTAAAGCTAAGAAGAGTGGTGGAGAAGGGAGCTTCTCCTTTCTATATGGCCTGGTGACCTCAGGGGTCCTGGCCACATCGTAGCAAATGGAAGTTTGGAGTTGGGGGTTTCACACCCAAGCGTGAAAGCTTGAGGAATGCTGGGAGACTGAGTTCAGTGGCTCTCCTTTATCTGGAGAGCAAAGGAAGCCATGCGGTCTCGTCCTCCATTTTGTAGGGACGAGGGCACAACACTGTGATGATGATGATGATGTTGCTGTCATCTAATTATCAGCCAGGCACTAGCAGGATGAGTAAACACTGGCTAGCACGCTCAAAGGCTAGCAGGCTAACAGGCAGCAGGCTAACGGAGCGGCAGGCTAACGGAGCGGCAGGCCAACGGAGCAGCAGGCTAACGGAGCGGCATGCTAACGGAGCGGCAGGCTAACGGAGCAGCAGGCTAACGGAGCGGCATGCTAACGGAGCGGCATGCTAACGGAGCGGCAGGCTAACGGAGCGGCAGGCTAACGGAGCGGCAGGCTTCAGGTTCACGAGGCTCGTAGAGATCTTCTGTCCCCAGACTGACGATCTCAAGGTCGAGCAGATGACATGATGTTTGATATCACGTCTCAATCGCAAATCAAAGCAACACTATGAACGTTCACAATAAAAGATTCCCATGGAAATGAGCGGGTGGTTTTGGACCGCAGCCGTTTGTGAGACGGGCGACTGTTTTCTTATTGCAGTCATCCATTTTTTAAGATGTTCAAGGCTCAGAGACGGCAGACGCACTCTCACACACACACACACACACACACACACACACACACACATACA
>CAAKHG010044643.1:1817-14974 GCA_901007715.1 Dactylopterus volitans
AAGTCTGCCAACTTGCATGGCAGCAGGTCCTCCAGTCGAAAGTCATACAGTCGCAAGCTGCTGGAACGCTCAGTTGCTCCACAGACAACGTTTTTGTGTGTGTGTGTGTGTGTCCCTTCACAGGTACTTCAGTGCGCTCTCTAAAGGGCAGCCTCTGCCTATCAAGCTCCGCATGGGCAGGATCGGGGAGAAGACTGGCCTGACTCCAGACCTCCTCAGGGCTCTCTACAAACAGGTACAGCAGAGCCACATCTCATAAGTCTTTTAGTAGTTACCCTCATACTAGTATTGAATTGATTTATGCTTTATAGGCCCGACCGCTTGAATTTGCACCGTGCACATTTTCCGCAACTGGTCGGCTTGCTCTGCAGGGACGCGTTTACGGGCTGCACTTTAGTTCCACGTCCATTTTACCTACACTTTTACTCACCGACTTCTACTTACTCGCACTTTATCATCGCCCCTCGTTTCTTAGCTGTCCACATCAGCAACATGCAGCAGAGAGGAGCTGAAGGAGATGTGGGCGGCCCTGAGTCTGCCCCTGGATCAGCTGGAGACGCTGCTCTCGCTGGGCAGCTTCAGCTCAGACATCAACTGTTTTGAATTCTTCGCTCTGGCCTGCAGCGCTCTGGGAGGGGTGAGATGACGCATGAGGGCAGACACACACCGATCGGCTGTAACATTATGACCACTGACAGGTGAAGTGGATAGCACTGATTGTTGCCATGGCACCTACCATGGCTGGGATATGTTAGGCAGAGAGTGAAGTTTTTGTCCTCAAGGCCGATGTGTTAAAAGCAGGGAAAATGGGCGAATGTAAAGATTTGAGACACATTGACAAGGTCCAAACTGTGATGTCTAGACAACAGGGTCAGAACATCTTCCAGAACTGCAGCTCCTGTGGGGTGTTCCTGACCTGCAGTGGTCCGGACCAGTCAAAAGTGGTGAATCAGGGTCATGGAGGCCAAGACTCACAGATGCAGGTGGGGAGTGAAGGCCGGCCCGTGTGGTCCGATCCAGCAGACCAGCTACTGGAGCTCAGACTGCTGAAACATTGCTGCTGGTTCTGATAGAAAGGAGTCAGAACACACAGTCATGGCGGTTTGTTGTGTGTGGGACCAGTCAGGGTGCCCATGCTGACCCCTGCCCACTGCTGGAAGCACCAACAATGGACACGGGAGCACCAGAACTTGACCACGGAGCAACATAAGAAGGTGGCCTGGTCTGATGGATCAGGTTTTGAGTCCTGCCATCCATGTGGATGTTCCTTTGACACGTAGCACCTACCTAAACATTGTTGCAGACCATGTCCCCCCTTTCATGGAAACGGTATTCCCTGATGGCAGCGGCCTCTTCCAGCAGGATAATGCTCCCTGCCACAAAGCAACAATGCTTCAGGAACGTTTGAGGAACACAACAACCAGTTCCAGGTGTTGACTCGGCCTCCAGGTTCCCCAGATCTCAATCCAATCCAGCATCTGTAGGATTTGCCAGACAAACAAGTCCGATCCTTGGAGGCTCCACCTCACAACTTCCAGGACTTTAAGGATCTGCTGCTGACATCTTGGTTACCACAGCTTCAGAGGTTCTAGTGGAGCCCAGGCCTTGACGGGTCAGAGCTGTTTTGACGACAAAAGGGAGACCTGCACACGCTTTGGCAGGTGGTCCTAATGTCATGGCTGATCCGTGTAGATGTTAATACCTCTTCATGCTGCTTCTTCTGAGCTTTGAAACCTACTGTCAGCACCTCCCTTGTTCATATCACAGTGGAGTCTCCTGCTGGTGACGCTCGATCCTGCCCTCCAGGCTCCTCCCCTGACTGCATTCATCCTCACAGTGCAGTTAAGCCAATGACTTTTTCCTCTGAGATGCAGCTGCAGAAGTCGAGACAGGTCAAAGTGAGGCTCCCTGAGCCTGGAGAACTTTGCGGCGGATGACTTAGCAGACAAAAGCCGACGCCGCTGAACATCATCGATATGAAGTAGCCGGTGCTGCTGGACACTGCGACCACACGAGGGCAGTCACGCTCCGCATCGGCCAGGCTCTCATTTCTGTGCATCCAAGTGCAGCTTTATGCACTCGCTGCTCAAACGAGACGCGACTGACCTTGAACACTGAATGCTCTCATATCTGTTTGCGTGTTTGTTTGTTTTCAAACCAAAACCTCCTGATTTATCGTCACGCATTTTCTGTCCCCCCCCCTCCCTCACAGTCCCTCCTGAGTTCTATGAGGTTTGCTTGTGAGATCCTAACAGAGGACGAGGAGGGGGGTCCTGCCAGCATCCAGTTCAACACCTTTGTCCAGATTTACACCTACCTGGCTAGACTCGACGGGGATATACCGGAGGAGGAAATAGACAACTTCCTCAGCAGCCTACAGCCGCAAGTGTGAGTGTCTGTGTGTGAGCTCCGCTCAGAGGGGGTTCGTGCAAGATCTATAAAGTTTGGGAAATACTCTAGTTTAAGGTTATAGTCTATAGATTAGGTGGGTGCTTTAATTAGACCCTCATTATCTATAAAAGCAAGACCACAGCCAACGGCGCCGTCATCCAACCTCCCAACAGTTTGTCTTAATTCAACACATTAAGTCTCAGCTGGTGTATGTGCTGCATAATGCAATTTATATTCACTTTTGGTGTGTATTTCCGTCGCGAGCTCTGTCATGAATTCGACTTGAAGTAATATTGAAAAAGGTTCTTTCCAAAGTCTTGGAATTACAAAGTCAGCGCGAACAGCTGGTAAAATAATCACGGGGGAGCCGGAGCATTGTTTGGTGTGGGCATAAAGGAATTCTATAAACGCTTACTTTCGCAAAAGCATTTATTTATATGAACAATGTGCACGGACTTTATCCCAAAAGAAGCTCTGAGAGTGACGTGCCCAGCCGCCCTCGAGCTTGCTGCACGCACCAATCAGCCATAACATTATGACCCCTGCGTGTTTACCATACATTATAATGCAACTGCGCCGCAATCGATTCCGCCCCCCAGGGGCAGTTTTATGTAGAATTTTGACTGGATCTGTTTGAGGGAGGTGACGACACATTTTATTGACTTTTGCTGGGGCTGTTGAACTGCACCGGGTTACACGGCGAGGGGTTCCTATTGTAATTTTTGGGTCATCCCACTCCTATGCGTTAGGGTGCCAAAACATTAGGGATACCTCAGTTATTGCGGTCTCAATAAAAATCATTAAACTGTGTCATCGCCCCTCTCAAACAGATTCATTGGAAATTCTACATAAACCTTGTCTCGAAAGAAGAAGTTATCGCAGGGCTGTTGCGTTATATTCTATGGTGAACATGCAGTGGTTTCAAAATTATGGCTGATTGGTTTATTCGGTGTTCCTCGCTCCGTCTGTTTGCGTTAAGCAGGTGGTGGAAAATTGGCCAATTTCATGTATCACCAGAAGAAATGCAGCGCAGCTCTTTTGTTTTTTTGTTCCTTTTTCTCTTTTCCTCGCACAGCAATTTATGACCTCCGCAGACGAGGTTACGTCTCTATAGCTTTTTTTTTTTTTTTGTTTATTTGCCAGCAGGATTGCACATAAAGTTCCAGGCCAATTTGAATGAAACCTGGCGGCCCGGGTGGCGCCTGACACCTTTAGAACCCCATTCTGTTTATTTATTTGGCAACATCAGGCTGTGATTATGCAACCTGTGATTTGATTAGGTCAAGAACTCGGGCACAATGGGCTGCTCAAAATTACAGCCCCGACGCCGCGCCGCCGCCGGTCACGCGGCCGAGGCGCTTTGTGAGGGACATATATTTGATGAAAAAGTGCGGCAACTTTAATATCAACCTGCGCTGCTCGCGGTGCTTGTTGCAGCGATAACTTGCGCCGAACTCTGTTTGACCCGACGGTTTTTCCGGCGCTTTAAGAGCCCGCCGCCGTTTGCCGTGAAAGCGCCGCGGCTGCTGACGGGGTTTGTTTTCTCTGCCCGACAGAAGCCAGCAGAACGGCATGATTGACGTCTCCAACTTCTAGATCGCGGCGGGGGAAGGGACGTCTGGAAATGGCGGCGTTGGCTTAATAAACGGGCTCGCTGACGCTCCTTCGAGTGCTGCTGTCTCATTAAGCGCCATTAATCAGCCATTAGTTGCTCGCGTCGCTGGGTTATTACTCATCATCACCCAGCTGACACGACGGCAACGGCAACAGCAGCCCCGTATGTATGATGACATCACCAATACAGTGCTTACATTCTTATTGTGCGTGTGTGTGTGTGAGTGTGTGTCAGCTGTTTTTTTTGGAGTTAAAGTTGGGGGGGGGGGGTAACTGTGCCACAATAATCCCGAGTGGCAGCCTGGCCAGCACCCAGGGCCACGTGTGCCAGGGACCGCCATGTCTACAGCCCCCCCCGGGGGGGAAAACCAGCACAGGGCCACAGATGGGGGCCCCCCTCTGGTCGGAGAGCAGCTCACAGTGGGACATGAGAAGGCGGGACCCCGTCCAGGGTTCTACTCCCGAGCACAAGTGAGACTCACAGCCCCCAGACCCTCACGTTCCCCCTGAGACCCACCAAAACCTGAGGCAAGGGGCCCGCCACTCTAGGGAGGCCTGAGCCTCCCCCAGCGACAACCTCCCAAAGAGGGTAGAATGAGGCCCGGTGCAGGGCGACCATGGAGGAAGTCCCCAAAGCCAGGGACCAGTTCACTTCACATGGTGGCCCCCCTGACCTCTCCAGCAAGAGCAGAGACCATGATCCCTCACACCCAGGACCTGTGCTTATCCCCGGCAGTGGACCCACCAAACAACTCAGAGGCCAGACCACCTCAACCCCCCCACGACAGCCACCCCAGTGAAGGCGGGACGAAGCCCCACCCACCCCTGGTTGGAATTTTCAAATAAGCAGAGGCACAAAGCCCCGTGTGTCGGTCATCGTCCAATCAGCTGGCAGCTGGAAGCATCCGGCCTCCCTGTGAGTGTGTTCACGCCACCCAGCCGGCGAGAGAGGGAAAGACCGAGGGCACAAACGTGGGATTCCCTCACACGACAAATGCTTAAAACCCGCCCCCACCCCCCTCCTCCGGAACGTCGGGGAGTGAGGTTTACGGCGGCCGGCAGCGGCGCTCAGCCGACGACGTCACGGCGGCACGGACGAGCAGCGCTGACTCGAGCTCGGAACTTTTAAGTTCACTGTTTAATGTGCGAGCGCGAGAACAGCAGCAGCTGGTGCGGGTCACAGAGGAGCATGACAGACACACACACACACACACACACACACACACACACACACACGCATGCAGGTCACGTACACAGATGTGGAGTGTGTCGTCATGTGTTTTTGTATTTGTATCAGTCAGGACAGGAATCGGTGGGAATTCAGCTCACAGTCGGCAGAAGGTTCCAGAGGTGGAGGATCCGTACACACACACACACACACACACACACACACACACACACACACACACACACACACACACACTCAGGGCTGCAGCTGTGGCTGCGTCAAAGGGAGCCGGAGCGCCAAGAGAGTCCTCGATAACCTGATAACTGTCTACTCTCCACCCGTATGACACAGTGGGGCTGGAATTTTTCATCCGAGCTGGAAACAAGAGGCTCCTCTGTCGGCCGCAGAGAGGAGCGGCGCCCAGCGGAGCGGCGCCCAGCGGAGCGCCGCCCAGCGGAGCGCCGCCCAGTCAGTGAGCATCCGTTTGAGCTCACTCTCTGGAACCCGGAAATGCAGCCGTTAAATAATTATCATCAGAGAGCTGTTGTTGGGACTGCAGTTTGTGATGGTGTTGAACTTTTTCCGGGTAATGCCGAGAGATGTCCCTAATATTTTGGTCACCCTAACGCATATGAGTGGCATGACCAAAATATTAGGGACACCTCTCAGTATGACCTCAGCATGGATGCAACGCCTCTCAAACTTCTGCGGGGGAAAGACTTCAAATTCGGCACAAACGTCAACTCGGATGCCACTGTGAGCTGATTGGATTTGTGCATGTAGGGGTCAAAAGGTCAAGGTAACCGCGACCCCCAAATCTGTCCCCGTTCGGTGAATGCGGAACATCAGAAATGCGCGGAGGCAGCGTCTTTACAAAAGAGGCTTTTGGTCAGAACCCTTTCGTATCGTCCACCGATTCATGACAAAGCGTCACGAAAATGCCCCAAGTGACGAAAAGGCATCGCGTGTCCAAAAGGTCAAAGGTCGGCTTCACTGTGACCTGCGTCGTTATCACTAGCTCGACGTTTCGGGAATGGCCGGAGGGAATTTCTCCCAACTTGACACGAACGTCAACTCGGGCTCAAGGATGAATGAACTGAGCGCGTTCTGGCGGTCGGGGGTCAAAGGTCAAGGTTGTTGTGACGTCACAAAGGAACACAGTCGTGCCGATTATGACTTTTTTAGAGGATGGATTGATATTTTTGATATTTTTGATGCAATTCAGAGTCTTCATTGCGTATGTAATGGACGTCGGTGAGCAGAGATGAGTTTACACAGCTCGGCGCAGCATGCACACACCTTTGCGTTGACTTCTTCGGCGTCCGTCTGTAAAACAAGCGCCATTTTTCGGATGCCCGGGACGATGATGTCATCGCGCAGGTTTAGGAGTCTCGGCTTTTTGCCCACAACACCGCGTCTCCAGGGACACGACGAATGTAGCGGAGCGGCGCGAACGAGACAGCGGAGGAGAGCGTGGACACAAAAAAAAGGGCTCCTTTGTGGCGCCCCCCCCCCCTCGCTGTTGTGCAACACATCATCTCTGGCTGAGGATGAAGGAAAACATGATTCACGCTGTGTTCTGAAGTTGTAGCACATGGATATTTTATAAGGCGGCTCCGCGGCCTCACTCGGTATTGTTGCACTGTGCGCTTGCGAACCGCCTTCGCCGGTTTGGATTTGCTCAAACGGCTGCCGGGTTTGCATGATTTAATCAGGTTAGGATCGCCAAGCACGACTGTGTGTGCATATTTAATTGAAGGAGCAGCCGTTTGTGGCTCAGCCACGCATGCGCGGCCTGCATTTTTGATGTATTTGTGTATTATAGATAGACTGGGAATATTCGACAAACTGTCGGTCGCGGGGAGCTCCAGCATGGAATGATTAAAACCTCCGGACTTCCTCCGTCGGGGAAAGATGGACCCAACTGGTTCGTCGCAATCCAGCGCGGCGATCTCAAAGCCTGAACCGGACCCCTGAACCGGATCCGGAGCCGTTCTGCTGGGATCACGGTGAGAGCATGAACGTTACACCGATCAGTAGGGGTGTAACGGTTCGCCATACCTGCGGTTCGCTTCAAACTTCGGTTCGGTTTAACCCAGCAGCGTTGGTGACTGCTTCTGCTCGCTCTGGTTTCGGACCAGGTTTCATTTTGAAGGCTTGGTGAAGATCTGGCTGCTGTCGTGGGCTCGTCGCTGCTGAGCGAGGTCTCTGTCGGCGTGACATCTCTTCATGCGCGCTAGCATGTTTGAGGCGTCACCCCCTCGCTCCCACAGACGGTTTCGCTGAACACAAACGACAAATAACTCGCATCTTGATAACAACACGACCGCCAGCCTCTGTGGTCTCAACTGGAAATCCAAAACGCCTCCATACGGACGAGCGAAGAGCCGCTGGAGGGTTCTGCTGGTTCAGGTTTGTCCGCCATCGACACGCATGACAGGTTATGCTGCGTTTGAGTGCTCGTAATTTTGACACGCGCGACCAAATCGCGGTTCAAGATGAGAAACCGAGTCACTAATCTCAACTCCTCTGAACCGCCGTTTAGCGGTTCGGTTCAAAACCGTTACGCCCCTACCGATCAGCCATAACATTATGAGCAGTGCATGTTTACCCTATTTTATAAGGCACCAACCCTGCAATTTGTTCTCTGGGTTATACTGAGAGGTGTCCCTAATATTTTGGTCACCCTAATGCATGTGGGTGGGGTGACCAAAATATTAGGGACACCTCTTTGTATGACCTCGGTGTAAACGAGCAGAAAACTCCTGAAGGGAGAATCAATTGCAGGGTTGTTGCATTATACTCGATGGTAAACACGCAGTGGTCGTAATGTTTTGGCTGATCGGTGTAAATTCCACCTGGCGAGCCCGTAACCAAACGTTAATCGTGAACTCCCGTCTCCCCTTGCGAGATTATAAACGTTTTTTTATGCAACAGTGATGTCACAATCGTGTGCGCAATACAGATTACAAGATCCCTAATTAATCAAGGAGGCCCCAAACATCTCCCGGGAAACGTAAATTTACTTTGCATCTCGGGAAGTCGGCGCGGTCCCTCCGGTGATTCCAGCAAATTGAGGGATTTAATGGCGGCGGCAGCTGCTGGGAGGAGCCGGCTTCACCATCCCCGCCGGCGGCTTCTGTCACTGGCTCGGGGGGGGTCGTCAGATTCTTTGCGGCGTTTGCATGCGCATGCTGGCGCCTCCATGATTGGCTTAATCAACGGCCCGAGCGGAATCCGCGGCGCACGCCGGCAATAAACGAGGGCCCATTTGTGCGGGCCGCGTCTGAAAAGTCCCACACACACACACCAACACGCACCTGCAAAAGGAGCTTAATTAAGGGGCAGCGCCGGCTGATTAGAATTACTTCATTACTGCCGGTGGATTACCGCTGCTGGACTATTGGATCCCTCGTCTCGGGCACGCGTCGAACGCTTTCTTCTCGGCGGCCGGATTGGAGTGTGGCTGCCCGTCCGAGCCTCATTAACCGGCGAGGCAATAACATGAAGGGCTTCCAATCAGTCTTTTAATAATCGGTTATTTAATTGAGAGGAGAGGCAGAAAAAAAAATTTCCAGGCAAAAAAAAAAAAAAAAAAGCATCCCCCGCTTAAAGCTGTGCCATAAACACTCCCCCTTTTGGCACACACACGCACACACACACACATACGCAGCTCACACACACCTCAACAGTTGAGTGTTTGTGCGAGGACGAGGCTCACAGGAGATCGTTTGTGCAGCAACCGAGCTTCAGGTATGCAACAGCGGCGCGACCGCATGAAGGGAGGTCAGCGCGTGGCGGGCAGCGCCCGCCGGCCATGTTGCAGTCCGCCATTGGAGAGAATTTTGTCACCATCGAGGGTCTCGGGGGGGGGGGGGTCCTGACGGGCGCGTGGCTGCGTTCGGACCTCATCATTTAGGCGCCGACGCTCGCGGCGTGTCTCGTGTCTCCGGGCGTCCTCCTGAGCGCGATCATTCACAAGAGCCGTGAAATATGGCGGCGGGTCGAGGCCCCCGGCTCGCCGGCTGATCATGTAACCCCTCCCCCCTCATCTTTCCCTCGGGGGGGGGCTGGTGGGTGTGGCCTCTGAGCCCTGGGCTGAGCGAAGGCGGTCGGCTCTGCCAGTGACGGTGTTTGCTTCGGTCGTTGTGGTCGTTCAACGTTCTTTTTATACCACGTTTTTGATTGAGTCCTGCAGCTGGTAAAATGAGACAAGTCTTTTTTAACATTTACTGGAAAAAAAACATGAATTAAGAGCTATAATTCGCCTCAACCCCCCCCCCTCCACGCCAGCGTCACAGCGGCGTAATTCTATTTCCTGGAAGCTCAGAGCCCGAAATATCTCCAAAATCTTATAGATTATTACGCATTTTGATTGCTACATTTTCCAAGAATCTAAATTACTTTCACCATCTTTAACTTTTTCAGCTAAATCATCATTGCCGAATGAATCACTTCATTTGAACACGGGCATGAATGCAGGAAGTAAGTTTTGAGCGGGGGGGCGGGCGTCCGGTCCTCGCCGTGTCTGCCATCTTGGAGGAGCCCCTGAATGCACCACAAACCGCCCGGATCTGAATATTCTCTTATCGAAAATCAGTTTGCCGGAGCTAAACGTGACTAATCTTCTCCACTTGGCCGAAGAAGGTGGTCTACGTGGGTTTAAAGCAGCTGCCTAAACGTGTTAACGTAAACGTGAAAGCAGCTAGAATGTTACATTGCTACTCGCGGTGATTCATTGCGCTTCCAAATATTTGGCGGCTAAGGTGAACGATGAGTTATTTATGTCGTCGGCAGGCAGCAACGCCGGACCTCATGGCGGCTCTGTGCCACTGAGCAGTGATGCCAACACGAGCCAGTTGGGCAAATCAGCAAACATGTCACTCGCTGGCACGTTAGCGACGCCTCGAGGCGAGGGCGGCTTCCCCTCCCCACCGCCGCCGCCGCCGCCGCCGTTGCCCAAGGCCCTCCCGTTTAACGCGAAAACCAGCAGAAGGTCTGGCATTTCAGCTGGTCCTCCCCGCAGGCACCCGCGTGCGCGCGCCCCCGTATGTTTCGGCAGGGGCGGGCGCCGACCGACGCCCTCACAGCAGCGAGCCGGTGCCATAGAGATGGAGGAGCCACAGGAGAGCGCGGATGAGGGTATAATAACGATGGGGGGCACACTGGGACTGTTATGCAGCTGGTTTTTCCACAGCAGCTGATGCCAGCGCACCAACGTACTAATTACCGGGAGAACAAAGGGTTATCGCCCTGAATCTGGCCATGCTATTTGCACTGCAGAACGCGGCCTCGCTGTAGACACGCGGAGCGCTGCTGCAGGCCATCGAGTAGTGATGATCTTTGTTCCCCACACACACACACACACACACACACACACACTTCGCATTCAGATAGCATTCTGAATTATTTCAATCTCTGTTGACAATATGCAAGAGATATTTCCAATGAGGCTGCAGAGGACAAACACACCAATCAGCCATAACATTACGACCACCGCACGTCCACCATAGAGTGGAATGCAGCAGCCCTGCAATCAATTCTCCCTTCAGGAGGAGTTTTATGTTGATTTTTTCTTTTTATTTAATCTGTCTGAGAGGTGGTGACATACTTGGTTGATTGCAATTGGTGATGCTGTTGAACTATAATGGGCAGTGTCCCTAATATTTTGGCAACCTAATGCATACAAGTGGCACCACCAAAATATTAGGGACGCCTCTCATTATGTAACCCAGTTCACGTATGTTGACATATTTGAGTGATCATTATTGGCGCTGGGATTTGTGATGCTGTTGAACTGTACTGGGTGAGACTGAGAGCCGTCCCTAATATTTTGGTCATTAGGGTAACACAAGTTTAGGGACACCTCGAGAATTCATCTGGCGGCTGTTGCAATCTGAGTTATGGTAAACTAGCTGTGGTCATAATATTATGGGCTGACACCTTCCGCACCCTGAACATTTTAATGAATATTTTGTTACCCTCATGCATATGAGCGGGATGACCAAAATATTAGGGACGCCTCTCAGTGTAACTCAGTACAGTCCAACAGCGTCACAAATTACAGTCCCAATAACAATCATTCAAATATGTCAACACAATACAATACAAATTCGACATAAACATGTATTTCTTGCAGGGCTGTTGCATTTTATTCTATGGTAATCATGCAGTGGTCATAATGTTATGGCTGATGGGTGCAAGTAAAGAGGGTACTGTATATACACTCACACCGACACGAAAATAAAGTTCAGAAATTACAGTAATACAAGACAATAAAGCTTTATTGTCCACCCTCATATTCTTTAAGTTAAACATGCAATGGTCAGATCGGCGTATGTACAGTAATCCCAGATTAGTCAACTGGATTGGGATTTTTGCCTGTTGCTTTCTACTGTGATTTCATAGTTATTCACGTTAAGCAGGAATCATTCTAACGGTGACAGAAACTCCAACGGGGCCCCTTTTTTTTTGCCGCTATCACTCTTTTCTTCCCCCACAGAACCAGCTAATCCAGTCTTACCCTTTGGTAGTTGTTATGGGGTTATGTGTTAATCTCTTGGCTTCGCATATTTCTCAAAAAAAAAGAAAAGAAAAATCTCACAATGTTGAGGAAAACCTTTAGAAATACTTCCTGAAACCACGATAGCCACCAAAATGTAACGTAATGTGGCTGGTTTCGACATAACCGAGCCCCCCCACCCCCCCATAGCTTGACTCATAACTCGAGCAAAGCTGCTGACAGGCGAAGCAGACGAAGACGAGCTGAAGCCCAACAGGAGGAGAAGAAGAAAAGAAAAAGCCCCCAAAATTTCATGGGTTCTTCCTTGGAAACTGCAAAATTTGTAGTTTTTCGCAGAATCCTGCTGACAAACAGGAAACCCACAGATCCTGGCGAGGACATGAGCTCCTAATGACGACCGGCGGGACGAACATCGGCACACGGCATCGCTTTCAAACTGGCACCGAGTTCGATTTTGGCCACGTTTTTGCTGCTATTTTTTGGAAAAAAAAGTCTCCCTGCTTGTGCGCAGAAGGTCGAGTTTTATTTCATTTTGTCGCACGATATGTCGAATACGAATCACTCCAGGACCATTTTAATGATCATTCAAAGGTAATCTGCCTCATTAGGGCTGGTTTTCTGTACGCCGATGCTGGTCAGTCCAGTGACTCATTGCAGTCAGGCAGTTAAAAAGTGGGTTTCCCCAAATTAGCTCACTCTTTTTCAGATGTTGTAAAGAATACTGTCATACTGGTGTGTGTGTGTGTGTGTGTGTGGGGGGGGGGGGGGGGGCAGATGGTTTTCTGTTTTGTTTTCAGTACTGAATGAAAAAAAGCACCAAATTTTCAGCTGAAAAAAAAAACCCCCAAAGAGGTGACATCAGGCTTCCCCGGAAACTGAAGTGAGAAGTCTGCAAACTTCTGCAAACCCATTTACTTCTCTGTTTACGTCACATTTCTCGGAGCACGTGTGCTGGCAGCTGCCTCGCGCCCGCCGGTGTCGCCGTGGATGTGGACGGAAATTTGAGGTTTTGCACAACGAGGTTCCGGAGGGGAGAAGAATTAATCTGTAATGAGGAACAGCGCGCGCACAGAAAGAGAGAGAGAGAGAGGGAGAGAGAGAGAGTGTGTGTGTGTGAGTGTGTGTGTGAGCGTGTGTCCCAGTCCCATCTAATCGGATTAGGCGAGTGTAGGTTAACGGGCTGCCGTGTCTCTCTCTCTCTCTCTCTCGCTCTGCGCGCCGCGCGGGACGCTCCGGTCGCGCCGCGCTCCCACTTCACCGCGAACCCGGACCTCCGCGCTCCCGAACCGGATTCGCGCGAGTCTCAACCTGGTGACTCAACCTGGTTTCGTTTTGTAATCGCGCGAAAAAACAAAACAAAACAGAGGGATCCCCCCCCCCCCCCCCCCCCCCCCCCCCCCCCCCCCCCCCCCCCCCCCCCCCCCCCCCCCCCCCCCCCCCCCCCGCCCCCCCCCCCCCCCC
>CAAKHG010044651.1:1896-12821 GCA_901007715.1 Dactylopterus volitans
GAAGTGCACGCCTCGAAGCAGGCTGTAAACACACTCACACACACACGCACACACACACACACACACACACACACACACACACACACACACACACACACACACACACACACACACACACAATACCCTCCCTTGTGTTTTATCTGATGTACACTCATTATGGATCTAATCCACTTCAGTTATATGACCCCAAAAACAGAATGGTTATCTCTATCGCCACACATTTGGGAGCTGGGGGGGATCGGCCAGGGGTGGTGGGCGGGGCTTAAGGGGTGAGGGTATAGTACGCCATTCTGCAAAACCCAGCGCACATTATTTCTTTTTCTAATTCCCTCTATGAATGTGAACACTCTCTGTTTTCTTAGCGTGCAGTTCATTGAGGAAATAAGCCAGCTGTTTTCCCCTCGGTCGTTTCTGCCAGTGAGCCTTTTCAAACATGCATTTCAAGGTCCCCTGTCGATTATTCACAGGCATCTTTAGGCTGAAGTTTTTGTTTTTTTCGTGAGATTAGAATGATCCCTTTATGCTGTGTTTACATGAGCAGCAGGTCCTCTTCCATGGAGGGCGCCATATTACATCTACAGTAGCGCAGACAGGACGCCCAGCAAACTTTTTTTTTTTTTCACAGTGTAGTCTGCGGTAGCTGGTGGAGAGAAAAAAAAAAAAAGAGATATTCCCGTACTGTTGCCTTCACATTGAAGATTCACCAGTCGCATAAATGCACAGAGAAACACTTTGAGATGACGCATCCTGCACAGGGAGAGGCGTCGCTCATAAGTCCCGCCCCTGTGTGATTCTAATCTGTGATTGGTCAAGCTGCAGCCGCGCAACAGCAGAAGAAGAAAGAAACCCGGAAGAAGTCAAACGACCGAGGGAACGTCAAGTGATTAATATGAGGAGCACGAGAGTCGTGATTCCACTGAAGTCTGCTTTCCCGTCGTCAGTGGCAACGCTTCAGCCCCAACACACCTAAACAGCCGCTGAAGGTCATGACCATAACGAAAGCAGGAGAAGCTCCGCCTCCACCGCTGCTGCTGCTGCAGCTGCTGTTCGATTTCCGCAGCTGCACTTGAACTCACCGCCGGTGGCGTCTGAACAGTCGCACGTTCGTGCTGATGAGAGAGCAGCCTCATCTGCCGGGATATTAGCGGCGTCTGGAACCAGGAAGTACTTATTTATACGATAAATGATCATTCATGAACCGACTTTTGCTGAATGCTGACAGACATCCAGCAATATTGTACACGTGAGCTCTTTTATTTGACAAAAATTTTGCTTTTCAATCTATGTTGAACTTCAGATGTTTAGAGAGGGGCTGCTGCTGATTGGCTCACAGGCGGATGCGTTTCCTTCGTTACTTTGACCATACTGAAGTAGTAATTTATATTTATATAATGAGTTCTCGAGTGCCCTTTCTGATACACGCTCATGGAGACAGCTGGTCGTCATGGCGATCGAGACAACGGAATCAGAAATGGTGTGCCAGGATCCTGCCTGCATTCCCCATCCCTTCTGCTCTCTCTCTCTTTCTCATTCACCCTTTGTGCTGTGTGTGTGTGCGCGCACGCATGGGTGTGTGTGTGTGTGTGTGAGAGTGTGTGTGTGTGTGACTGCAGGTCATCACACTAACCCAGATCCTACAGTCCAAAGACCCAGTGTCAGTATTTTAGTTCTTGTCCTTTTGGTGCATCAGATCCTGGAACAGTTGCAGCTGTGGCCTGTGTGCAACATTCAGCAGAGCCGAGCCGAGCCGAGCCAAGCTAAACCGAGGCACCCACCCCTCTCCACCATCAACTTTCCTATGTGCAGTGTTCTGCTTTGGCGTCACCAACTTTAACAGATTTCACGTCACTTTGGCGCAGCACAACAAGCTGCAGCTGCAACAGCAGCGTCGTAGCACCTTAACAGGCTAACAAGCTAGCCAAGAGAGGCCCAGCAGACGTGGGTCGCGCTCGCATCCATTTCCTCCAGAAATGGCACAGAAGCGCATTGATTCTAAAATGGGTCTCTTTTGGGGTCAGGGTCCTAGAACTCATGCAGCTAAGGGTTAATCCAACAGGACCTCATGGGGGGCGGGACGTGGGACGAAGAAACAAGGCAGGAGAGCTGGGTGCAGACCGAAAACTGACGGGGAAGAAATTTGAGGCATTGTCGGAGGAACGTCCGCGAGTTCTGCGTCGATCCCGGACCCGGCCAGAAGGTCGGCGCGCGCGGGGGTTAATCGGTGAGGAGATCTCGCGGCCGCATTTGTCCACATCACAGCAAAGCGGCGGTGTCAAACAGCTGCAGCCGCTCCACGCGCCCACAGAGCCGCTGTCGTCTCCGGTTTTCCTCTCGAACTTTGACCCACCGCGCATGCGTGTGTTCGGGATGACAGCGGTCCAACATGAACAACCAGTCATAGAAAGCCAGGAGACCAAACATTCGTGATATGCTGGCTCCCGAGTCTGCATAATTGAATAATTAACTGGAAGGGCCGCGTTCAAAATAATAGAGGTCTGGAGTCTGGTGTCGATCGGGTCGCCCTTTTTTAAGAATGATGCCGGCACACGTTGTCCGAAAACCTGAGAAAACAATGTGGCTGAAATGATCTCCGACGCTCGGAAACGGAAAGCAGAGCAGCAGAGGCGAGGACGAGAACAAAAGGCTCCCATTTGAACGGATCGAAGAAGGGCCAGGGTGGCAAATGACGGTCTGAGGCTACCCTGCGAGGACTTCCGACAATTAGAGGACGCCTGGGTGAAGCTAATCTATCATGAGGAATGCCGCCGCAGTGTTAAAGAAAAGATGCGCTGAAGAGCACATGGACTGGCCCAAAGGGAAACATTTTGTGGACTGATGATTGTTCTTTTTGGGGTTGGGGACCGCAGACATTTTTTTTTTTTTTTTGTCAGACGGCCCCTAAACACTGAATTCAAGCCACAGTGAAGCGTGCCGGTGCAAGCGTCGGGATACGGGGACGTTCCTCTTCGTGTGGTTTATCGCATACGAGAGGATCATGGGTCCGTTTGCATATATCAGAGTACCTGAAGAGGTCTTGGAATGGGCGTTTTCAACAAGACGACCACCCCAAGCACACCACCGGCATCTTGGTTCCAGACCAATAGAATCGAAGTCATGGAGTGGGCCCCCTCCCACCCCGGACAATTAATCTGCCAGAAAAACTGCGTGTTGACGTCGAAAAATGCCGTTTCTGAGGCGAAAAAACACCAAGAAATGCAGAGGAATCGTGGAGCGTCGTCAGATCCTCCTGGGCTGGAACACCCGATCGCAGGCGCCAGAAAGCGGGCGAACGAAACAGGGTTTATACAACTAGATATTAGTTTAGTGGTTCATAGGAATGCTAAATCCTAAAAAAAAAAAAAATATCTATGGGGGTTTGTAACGAAAAATGCAGATACTGCAACAGCCCAGTATCCATTTTTCTTCATTTTCCGCACAGTAATTAAAACACTGACACATTTTTTTCCCCCCATGATTTAGAATATGATGTGCAGTGTTCCGAAGGCATTGAGCTTTTATCACGTTTTTAGACACGCCGCTATTATTTTGAACCCAGCTGTGGGAGCTCACGCGTCTCCATTTTCCTGGGACCATGAAGCCCAGCACGTCCCGGGACCCCCACGCCGGCCTGCCCAGTCTCTCCCACCAGTCCGGTTATGAGCGCGGTCACGTGAGGTGGCCGGGCGACGCGCAGGCCACGCTTCGATCTCTAGAATCAGTGCAGCCGGCGTGAGCGTGTAAGGTTAATAATCTTGGAATATAAACCCACCGCTGCATCGTTAATCAGTATCCCTGAGGGGGGCTGGATTTAATCACAGTACATAAACCGTGGATCACATATTTTTTTGTCTTCAAGGCTTTCCGGCGTGTTCAATGCCGGGTTCTCGCCCGGCTCCACAAATCACGCGGGAAAGAACTGTTGATGCCCTAAAACTATTAGAGGAGACCTATTAGCTATTAAGTTCCTGTTTTTTTTTTTTTTTTTTGATTTGTGGTTCCATTTGCGAGCGCGTCAGGTGTGTAGACTCCACATGAAGGATAGACGCCGGCGCGCTCGGCTGGCAAATCTTTCCCTGCGGCACCTCCGATCAGCGCTCGTAGGGGGAGGGGGGATTAAATCTCCAGGTAAACGCTAACTCGGATGAGCGGTTCCCCTCTGCAGGTTAATCCATACCGGCCTCTTCAAATAATATCCGCCGGCAATCAGTCGCCGGACATGGGATGAATATGCAGCCCAAGAAGCTGAGAGCTACGGAAGCCGAGAAGGGTCATACACTCATACGTTACATTTTCTTCGTTTTCCCGTGATAACGAGTGAATTATCTCGAGATCTCGAGAAAACCGGGCCTCACGCAGGCTGGAATGGCATCACGCCTCGCTGTTACAGATAATATTCACATTGGTGTGCTTCATTTAAAGAGACGGCTAGCGAGGCTTCAGCTCCAGGGAATCGCATGCGATGGAAAGGGCCCCTCATATTATGTTTGTTTCCTTTATATCTCAAATTAATTACCCCGTTATCTCAAGAAAACAAAGTTTATTTTTCTCAAAATATCGGGAAAATTATTCCATTATCTCGGGAAAACAAGGTTTCGTTTTCTCGAGATAATTAACTCGTTATCACAGGAAAACAGAGGACATATAATGTATGAGTGTATGACCTTTCTTGGCTTCCGTGGAGAGCAGGCGGCTATCGGCTGGAGCATGAAAGCAACATGCGAGGGATTAAACAGGCACTGAGAATAGCCTCCTCCCTGCCGGAAAATCCAAGCGATCGATCCTTCCAGGAGGGGCGGTGGCAAGAGAGCTGATTGGTCGGTGGGCGGAGCTTTTATGCATTCCGATCTCTTGTCCGGAGCATGGCCAGTCATTGCCACCGAAAATCCCCTTAAATATGCCATCATATTTAAGGGGATTTTTCGATCCTGCGAGGTTAATGACGAGCTGAGGGGCTCACAATCTTAAAATCCACAACTGGATGTGATGAAATCTTGCGCAACGGCCCTACACGTCACTCGCTGGGTTCACACGGAGCCAATTATTATTATTATTATTCCAATAATATTCGGTTTGAACCCATGAATGGGTCCTAAAACTCCTTTGACAAAGCAAAAGAAATAGAACACTGCCTTAATCCGACCGCCTGGTTTTACACGGAGCCGAATATTCCAATCATATTTCGCTTAAATTTCCAAGCTGAATGAAAACGGTCCACTTATTAGCACTTTTATTTTTTGGTTTTTGAGGAGGAATTGGCGAAAAAGAATTAAAAAAAAAATTAAAGAAGGAGCGTCATGGAAAAGGCGTTCCAGGACTCATCGCTCACCCCCAGCAGGAGCCATTTGTTATTCGTTTAAAAAAAATAAAAAAAACGACACAAAAACTGCAGCAACTGAGCCTCCAGGCGACGGCAAATCATTTTCTAGCTGCCTCTCAAACACGATGGAACTACCCCCCCCACCCATGCACGAGTCACACGCTCCTTCCGACTGGAGGCCTCGGTCACATAAGCGACCCGGGGCCGGACTGCGGAGCGTCGCGGCCCAAAAACCTAATTCTGGGACGGTTTCAGCCGGAATATGAGAGAGGAGGAGAAAAAAGAAAAACGAGTGAACTGGCAACTCTGTGAAAGAGTCTGTTTTATAGCCTCGTAATATGGTCGCCTGAAAGTTCAGCCAGAGCTAACATGAGGCCTGACCAATCACAGACACACAAAGTGGGCGGCTGTCCTCTAAAATTAGTCTTTTTTTCCCCGTTTGCCTAAAATTATGATTACATTCAGGAGTTGGTGCTCTTTTGGGGTTTAGGTCCGCTGATATGAACGGGGGGAGAGGGAGCGTTCGTCACATGGTCACACCAGCGAGCGCGAAAGGAGGACATCTTCGCGGCAAATGGAACGCGAGTGAGTGCTCCATTCAAAACGGGCGACACAAGGATACAAATTTATCCTGAAATATACCTGAAAATGTGGGAAAAAAACAGCCAAAACCCGTCAATTTTAGGCAGAATGCAGCCTTAAACGTGGCACCACTGCTTGTCTGACACACCGGAGGCTTCGCGGTCCCACTGAGCTCCCATCATTCCGCCTCTCTGATGTCACTAGACTGAAAGACTTGCAGTTTCCGTGGATGCGGCGGGACGCCCCCCCCCCCCCTCCCCCACCCTTCCCTCCTTTTCCCATCTCTCTCTCTCTGCATCTCTGATTGTTTTTCGGACTAAATCTGCATAAGCCGTTTTAATCAGTTAGACTGTGTGACAAAAAAATGTGCGTCAGCGGAAAAAAAAATAATCTGGGCCGTTTTTTTTTTTCTTTTTTTTTTTTATTGCGAAAGACAAAGCCCGGAGCGGCGGAATCGAGGCCGCTCCGAAGGCAGGCACATGGAGGCCGGCCGGCGCGCCTGCAGCCCGCCCGGCAAACAGGTGACACCCGAGCGTGGGCCGCGGAGTGGGGTGCTTGTTTCTGTGTGTGTGTGTGTGTGTGTGTGTGTGTGTGTGTGTGTGTGTGTGCGTGTGCGTGTGTGTGTGTGACCTTGGGAGCGCCTGCTGACTCGAGAAGATTCGGTCGGAGGAAATTAGCTTTCCAGCACACCGTCAACCACCGAATAGCAAAAAAGTGCGAGCCAGTTATTAAAAAAAAAAGAATAAGAATAAAGCATAAAGAAATACACTCTAAGTAAAATATAAAAGACAATGGGTTAAAAAAAATACAATTAAGAAGATGTAAAATATAAAATGTTAGTCTTGCGTGTCAGCTGGCGCCCATGTGAGAGAGGTGGTGACATACTGTATGACACAGGTGTCCCTAATATTTTGGTCACCATAATGCATATGAATGGGGTGACCAAAATATTAGGGACACCTGTGTCTTCATATGCATTAGAGTGACCTAAATATGAGGAACACCTCTCTTTGTATGGGTTAAGGTGACCGAAATATTAGGGAGCACCGCCTAATATTTGTGTCACCATTAAAGTAGGGACACTTGTCCTCATATGCATTAGCGTGACCAAAATATTAGGGACGCCTCTCAGCGTATCCCAGCACAGTTCAACAGTACTAGAGTCTCCAATAACAATCATTCAAATGTGTCTCCACCTCTGTGGGCGGGGCCACCTCTCATCATTATGCCTTGGGGGGACCAAAATATTAGGGACACCTCTCAGTGTAACAAAAAAAGGAAGGAAAGAAAGAAACAGGATGGGTGTAAAGCTAAAACGACCAAATTAGACGTTTTTTTTTTTAACTCAAACTCAGGCGAGCCCGCCGCGGCGGGCGTCTCCGTGCGGCTCCGTCGGCGTCGGCTATGTTTAAACGTTTGGTAGTCTGGAGACGAACGACAGATCTCACCTGTCGTTCTGCCTCTTCTTCATGCGCTACGACGGTCCACCTCACCGAGAGTGAGGAGGACAACGAGGGGGGGCCCCCGGCGCCCGCCATCAAACAGCCATTCTTCAAAAAGAAAAATATGGATGGGTCTGAGGCGGCGGTGACGGGTCGCCACCATGCCCCCCTCTACTCCCCAGGTGATGGGGGACGGTTCCCGGCTGCGGGAAAATGTCAGCATAACTCACGACACTCATCCGTCTGCCCTTCAGCTTCCCCTCCGCGCTCGGCTTTGGGCCGCTGATGAAAGCCGGCGCGCGCGTGCGCCCCAGAAAAATGTGAACGGGCCCCGCAAGAGACGCAGGCGGCGAAGAAATCCAGTACAAAATCTACAATTTCGTAAAAATATATTCATTTTTGTGATATTGCAAGACATCAGCCTCACAGCCGGGTCATTTTTGATCCACTTAGGCGTCTACTGGTCAAACCAACTTTCATAGAACTTGCTTTCACATCACTTTGGAGCACTTTAGACGCAACATCAGCACCGTAGCACCACAAGCTAGCTAAGAATACCAATGTGAATTTCCCCATTAAGGGATAAATAAGGCTTATCTTATCTTATCTTATCTCATCTCATCTTAATAGCCTCGCAGACACTCACTTGCATCCACGTCTTTGGCGAAGCCACCGAAAACGCTGTCGTACAAATGCCCGGCCTGCGAGTGGCGCTGTAACGCTGCCACAGAAACGCGCCAAAAACAGAGAGGGCGACGCGTAGCAGGCGCGCAGAACTCTCGCGATGCAAGCGAACACATGAAGAAGAAGACGACGTCAGAGTCGTTAGGCTAGCTGCGACGAGCTCGGTAGCAACGCTATGAGGGAGGGGCGGGGTCACGGGCGGCATCGCCTCAGGAAAGATTTGAACACTCACAGTCTCAAAAATTAGCGTATCCTGGCTCGCAAAACGCCGGTTCCATGTGGGTGAAACGTCCTCACGATGAAAAAGAAGTTGTCTTTGAGACGCCGTCGAATGACAGCGATGTTAAATTGCCCATCTTACCCCCCCCCACACTCATCTGTTTCCCATTTTCTTTTATCATTAATTGATGATTAAATTCTCATCCGCCTCCCTTTGTGAGCACATAATCCTCCGTTCACTCGTCTCCGGGAGGGTTCATTGTCCCGTCCTTCCGCAGGGCCCCCTGGCTGTGGACTGTCTGGAGGTGGTTGGGGTCTGTCTGGGACTCCCACAATGGGCAGACTCCGCTGATTTCTCCATGCCGGCTGTGGGTTTTTTTCTTTAATTTTTTTAAATAAAGAAGACACGTCGCGCAGAATTCAGAGCGGCGCCCCGGCGGACGAGGAGCACGAGAAGCTGGAGGAAGCGCTTCGCGACATAGATTCAGCGGATTGGGCGCCTGGGGGGGTCGGGGCTGCCCGTTGGCTCGCTGGATCACATTTACAAGGACCGACTTCCGGATGTGAATGGGAACCCCCGCGTTGCCCCTTCCGTCTGCTGTTGGCAAAGCAGCCAGGACCTACATCAGGTCCGCCGGGGTCCCAGGAGAGACTTTCTGGACGAGCACCGATTTGAAGGTCTCCGGATCTTGAGGGCATCATAGCCGCGAAAGACCGAGCTTTGATTGGTCTGCTCTTCTTGTTCTCAATAATGGCATTTAAGGTTTCCGCGTTTTTAACGTGTACCGTAATATCCGGACTATTTGGCGCACCTGAATTTAAGTCGTACCCTCGAACTTTAAAAAGAAAAAAAAAATGTACATATTTAGGCCGACTTGTCTATAAGCTGCAGGTGTCCACGTTGTAACATGAGATATTTACACGGAAAGACTTTTTTTTAAACTTTAAATTAAATACGAACTGTAACTGCTTTTTTTTCGGAACAGTGCCTGTAACACGGCCGGTGGGAAAAAAAAAATACAGTAGCCCACCGGGAAAAGTGCATCCATCCGTTTTCTATCCCAGCTTTGTCCTGATCGGGGTTGCGGGGGCGGAGCCTGTCCCGGCCGATTGCTATCTCCATCGTCCTCCTGCGCTCTAAAAACCGCTAAAGTCGTCTTCCTCGGTGTCGAATCGATCGGCTTTTAACTCGACAGCTGCATCATGTGCATTTCTTGGTGTGTTTTCCATGTTTTCAGGTGTGTCCCTGAAGTGTGCCTGCGTTCGATCGGTCCACTTAAACCTGTACGGTAATTTCACTGGTCTGATGTGACGAGGCTTAACGCTCGTTAGCCCGTTAGGGAAATTCACGCATCACTCACACGCATTAAGGTGCCAAAATATTAGGGACGCCTCTCAGTGTAACCCAGTACAGTCCAACAGCATCACAAACTACAGTCCCAATAACAATCATTCAAACATGTCAACACCTCTCTCACACACATTCAACCAAAAATTCAACATAAAAAAACCTCCTGAAGGGAGAACTGATCGCAGGGCTGTTGTATTATACTCTATGGTGAACATGCGGTGGTCATAATGTTATGGCTGATCGATGCTGGATGCGATATCAAACGTGAAACATTTTTGAACGTGGAACACTTTTAATGCTCTGACATTGGTCTGCTGCCCTCTAGTGGCTAAAAATACATGAAAATAAATGCCCCAATGAAATGGTTAGTGCATAAAATAATGGAAGGACTTTTTGTTGTCTGTTATGTTTGAATTCCATACAGAAAAAATCAGATCATCTCACAGATTTGTTTGTTTCAGACTGAATCCTACCTTTATCAGTTTCCGTCTTTGCAACGTGTGTATTAAACTAGCAGAGCCAGACATCATCCAAATATATAAATGCAACATTTACTGCTCAGATAACTTTTTTTTGCATGATTACGTTTCATTTTTTCATGCCTTACTTCTCCATGTCTATTATCCGTTTGTGCAAATAACGAGGGAAGCCAAAGCCGAGCTGGCCCGCGCTGATCTTTTAACATTTGGCGAGACATGCGCGCGTTTCTACGGCAGCCTCGAGCTGCCACACCAGGAAAAGAAAACATTATAAGTATCACGTTATAACGCGAAAAGCTTATTGCTCTAACAATACGCTTTTCAGCTTATAACGCGATATTTTCACGTTATTACAATATACAAACTTATCACATTATAACATGATAATTTATTGCTCTAACGATATACAAACTTTTCACGCTAAAACGTGATAAGTTTGTATATTGTAATAACGTGAAAATATCACGTTATAACATGAAAGGTTTATTGTTAGAACAATAAATGGTCCACTTTATAACGTGATACTAATCTTTTTATTTATTTATTTTGGCGTGGCACCACTATGCTTCCGTACATTTCCCCTCTAAAGCCAATTACATTTTTTTTTCCCCCTACATGGAATTCCCTCCATATTGTCGAGCTCCGCCCCCACCGGGTGCATCCCGGGCTCTTGTCTCCGTGCTGCTCCGCTCGCGTCTCATCGACGGGATAAAACTGCGATTCACTCGGCAATCAGGCGGCGCGATTGCGCGGCACAAATTGAATGGATGTCAGTGGGGATTGTAGAACACGCACGCGCGCATGCACGCACGCACGCACGCACGCACACGAGCGCGCGGAACGAGCGCACG
>CAAKHG010044669.1:0-37890 GCA_901007715.1 Dactylopterus volitans
TATTTAAAGCACACAAGACCGAAACCAGCTGTGTCTTGAAAATTAACTGATACCAGTTTTAAAAGCACTATTAAACAGCTGAATTTGTTCGTTATCATTTTTCTGGTGTTACCAATTCTGAAACATAAGCATACTGCGTTACCTCACTGTGCTTGATTCTGATTAACACTCTATTTGTGCCCTCTCAAATTCATTGATATCGCAGATCACAAACGTGATCAGTACAGAAAATTATAAATGCTGACATAAGCAGCATTCAATACCATACAATATGTACAGTAACATTCAAAAAATGGTAGCAATATCTAGTGTGATGTCATAAATTAATTAATTGCAAATAACATTTGCATTTAAATCAGTTTATTACAGAGCTGCTTTATTTTTGTGTTTGACAACAGTCAACATATTTTTGCAGTTACTACAACATATTTCACACTAATATGTCCCAGTGTCACTTTGTGAGAATCCGGGGTATGGATAAACTCCATATTGATAGTGATTTATTTGTCAAAGAAAACACTTCTCTTTTTCTTTGTGTTCTTAATGTTGTTTTTTTTCTCTTCCCTTTGTTCTTTTCCCTCTTATCTTCTCTGATCAATCTCTCTCCCTCTCTAGGTCAAACAGTAACAGTGGGGGTCTTACCATCAGCAGTCTGCTGAAAGAGAAAGAAGGCTCGGAAGCAGCAAAGTTCACTGTTGATGAGCTATGCCTGATATGTAGCATCCTTAGCACCGCCGAGTACTGCCTGGCTACCACACAGCAGGCATGTACTGGTTCATAGGGTTCAAGTATCTGTGCCTTTACATTCCATGAAATCTCCTTATCTGCAGGGACAGTGCACACTAAAGATTTTCAGTATCTGCAGTTTAAGTAAACACAAAAGTGCAATTAGCCAGGTTTCCATGCACGTTAGAGGAGGACGCCAGTATTTTTCAACCTGGGCCCTATTCATGACGAAACGATTGATTGGAACAAAAACATTCTAATCTGTTGAGTGTTGAGCAATAAAGCAGTGAAACAGTAAAGCCGTTACAGTGAAATGACATGGTGCAATTGTCCACTGTTAAAAGTACATCCTCTGAAAATGCTTAAGTTATACATGTGTGACAACACTATAAGAATGCCAGTCAAGATGGAGCTTGTTGTTTGTCTTTTACTTCTTCCAGTCTGTGTTGTAAAATCCTCTTTCAGTGTCTGTATCATCTGCTACAAAAGATGAAGTCACGGCAAGTATTATCAGAGGGAGGAACTGCTCGATATTTAGCTCATTATTTTGCTGTTATGCTGTTATGCTGCAATGCTCATCGGTATTGATGCAGATCAACACATAATGTAAGCTGATAACATTACCAGCGCTCAGTCTGGAGCCAGTGCCCCCTCTCATGTAGCAGATATTCTTCAGAAACAGGTGCTTCGGTGTAGAATTTCTTCCCCTGTTTGACTGTCATACTCAGTGAAATGATCACTGCAAAGATGGGGTATGCAGGGCACAGTGAAAACAGTGTTTTCATCTATGTTTAGCACAGCTAGATACAACTTAAGTGTATCTCCATCCTCTTGAAGTATTCTGTGAAAGCTTTGTGAAGTGTGGTGCTTAATTTTACATATGGACATGCACGGAAAGGAATCATTGTTCATGTTCCGACCTATGCTTTCTGTATGTAGAACTGGACGGCGATTCTCACTGAGCAGGCCCATCACTTACTTTGAAAAATGCTCACATGTTGTCTTCATAAGATTTCAGAGAGATACTGTTTCTGTTGTGGGCGACAAGGTGGTGCGGTGGTTAGCACTGTTGCCTCATAGAAGGTCTCAAGTTCGATTCCCGGCCTGGGATGTTTCTATGTGGAGTTCGCACGCTCTCCCTGTGTCTGCGTGGGTTCTCTCCGGTTACTCCGACTTCCTCCCACCTCCAAAAGCATGCTGAGGTTAATTGGCTACCCCTAAATTGTCCGTAGTTGTGCGTGCGAGTGGTTGTCTGTCCTTCATGTGGCCCTGCGATGAGCTAGCCACTCGTCCAGGGTGTACCCCGCCGTTCGCCCGCTGTCAGCTGGGACTGGCTCCAGCACAACCGCGACCCGTAACCGGAATAAGCGGAAGATGATGAGATGAGATGAGATGAGACTGTCTCTGTTGTGATCACCCCCACAGCGTTATCAGACATTTATAATACCCTGGACCCTATCAGTTGCAAAAAAGCACTTTCAGAGGACATAGCTTTAACAGCGGACAATTGGCCTTACTGATTATGTTGTAGCCATTTTGAAGTTTCCAATCATACTGTTCTGATCTTGATAGTGAACACGCTGGACAGACTGAAATGATTTTTGTTTCTGTCAATTGATTTGACCAAAATAAATTGGAAAATATCTGAAGCTCTCCTTTAAGTAGTAGTTATAGTTCATGTTTCTTGGATGCTGTTTTTCTGAAATGCACCCACACACACTCAATCACTTCATCAACATTTTGAAAAAGTCCTTACAATATTTGAAAGCTTGTATTTATAAGTAACTCTTTAGAACTACTGCATTTTTGATGACTGTCAAACTCTGCTGTGCTACATATTCCTGAAATGCAAACGTGTTTTTTTGTGCATTCTTCATGCGCATTCATTTCATTTATATTACAGTTGGAAGAGAAGCTTAAGGAGAAAGTAGATAAAGTCCTGGTGGAGAGGATTAATTTGACTGGGGAGATGGATACATTCAGCACGTAAGTGACAAATTAAACCCGCAATTCCAGGAATGCACCACATACTTTTTTCTTTAGAATGAGAGCCTGCATTCTATGACATAATAATGTTTTAATTTTGTTTTTACTCATTTTATTTCTCAGTGTGATCTCAAACAGTATTCAGTTGCTTGTTCAAGATCTTGATGCTGCTTGTGACCCTGCGCTCACTGCTATGAGCAAGGTTGGATACACACACTCTTAAATGTCTGGCCCTGATACAGCATGGACCTCAGCACCATTCCTTTAAATGCACATTATGTAAAGGCTGTATGATATCGTGGTTTTGTGAATGTGCCATCAGTCACAAATTTTGATATGTCTAGATTTTGTTTTTAAACCAAAATATCTGCTGTAAAAGGTTTGTGTTTTTAAGTGCTTTTGACCTAAGCACACAATGTTCACGCTCATACTTGGTAAGTATAGCTTCCGTCTTTCCCTCAGATGCCATGGCAGAGTGTGGAGCACGTGGGTGACCAGAGTCCTTATGTGACTTCGATCATCATGCACATTAAGCAGAATGTGCCAATCATCAGAGACAACCTGGCCTCCACACGCAAATACTTCACACAGTTCTGCATTAAATTCACAAAGTATAATACATGCACACACAGCCATATATTTTTTTCTCTGTCTATAAACCACAATCAGAGGGCATTAAGGTGTTTATCACATCTCTCTCTTTTAAGCTCTTTCATCCCCAAGTTTATCAACCACCTGTTCCGATGTAAGCCTATCAGCATGGTGGGAGCTGAGCAGGTGAGTTTAATTTCTGTTAATACGTCCTGAAGCCCAGATACAGCTGCACTCAGTCATCACATTGGGCACATTTTAAGCTCCACTTGCATGGGAATTCTTAACATTGGTATTACATTGCAAAATGCATTGATGGCAAATTCATAGGTGTTTAATATTGTCTTGTGTATTGCCCCCTGCCAGCTCCTCTTGGACACCCACTCCCTGAAGACTGTCTTACTGGATCTCCCCTCCATAGGCTCCCAAGTGCTCCGCAAAGCACCCGCGAGCTATACCAAGATTGTGGTGAAAGGTATGACGCGTGCAGAGATGATACTTAAGGTAAGGAGCAGTGGCTCTCAGCTGAGTAACTCAAAGTGTGAAAAATGGCATCAGGATTATGCTCAGGCTACTTTCTTTAGATGAATGGAAAAACAGTAAACCTTCCTCAAAAGGCCAATAAAAAATAATTTAAACAGTTTACTTTTCACATGTAGACTCAGAATGGTTTTGCATCTTTAACTGACGTGCGTGAATAAGAACCCAAGTTCAGCCCTAAATTACAGTACAGTTATACATAAACACATTATCAGAGCCGTTCAGTCTTTACGGGACATTTCAGATTTTACGACATTTAACTTGTGTGTGGCTGAATTCATGCTGGCTATTTCTGCAACCAAAGATTCAGTTTATGACCTTTAAAGGCTTGGAACTCTTTTTTGTGTGAGTGGTTTGAATTAGTTCCCGTTATCTCTTGTTTGCCTTTTAACAGATTTAATGTTGAAACTCTGACATATCCAGTCAAACATGAACCATGGTGTTAATGCTTGACCAAGAATAGCCTGGCACGATCTACAGCTAATGGCTTTTTCCATCGCAAGAAGGAACAACAGACTGAGCAAACATGTCTCCTTTGAGTGTTCGTGGTTTGATTGGCAAGCCAGAGCAGTTTATCTGTACAGAGTGTATTTTGGGCAGAATAGCCCTTAAATTGTCTTCACAAAAGCAGTTTATGAGCATGTTTCCATGAAATATTTTACTTTGCATATAGGGAGGTAGGAAAGGAATAGCAATGGGTGTCATGCAAGACTGGTTTAACGAGCCAACACAAGACATGAATTCTTTCACAAAGTAAGTGGTTGACACTCAGCCAGAGGAAAGGTGTGATTGAATAAATAAGTAAACACATGCAACCATGTATATGTACTCCGAAAAGCGTTCACCATGACACACCCTCAGATCCAGTGTAACATATGTGGGGGTTTTTTCAATACTTTATTTTTGAAAAATTTTCAAATATAAAACATACAAATAACAAACAGACAATAAAGAACAGCAAAACACAAAGAAACACAAAAGAAAATGAGAAGAAGCTACCAGCCCAAACAAAAAGAAAAACGTATTCAATGACATAGAAATGCACGTCAGACCATATGTTAATACAAAAGTCCAGAGGAGAGTCATTTATCATGAGATCGAGTCCTTAAGACCGAGATCTAGAGGTCAAGGAGGATCCAAGTACTGTATGATAGTTCAACGCACAAGGGGTTTTCAAAAGTACCAGGTGGTATAGTTCTGAGCAGTTAGTCCTGAGGCTGCTGCCTGTTACTTTTGATGTGGTCGATAAGGGGACCCCAAATGTCCAGGAACGTATGTGGTTCAGCAAATGCAGAAGTTAAGACAGTTAGCCTTGTCTCACAATTATGAGACCCTAGAGGACAGTGGAATTTGACTGCCATAGATTAACCTCACCCTAATTAGCTGTCCCTGGAGTATAAAGAAATGTGCTCTCTCACTCACACACACACACACACACACACACACACACACACACACACACACACACACACACAGAGGCATCATGGACCAGACTCTCATATCTGATTTGGCTTCAGTACTAAGCGCCACCTTGCAGGATGCCCCAGCTGTGCAGGAAACTTCTCTAGGAAGGATGACTAAGTGTGCCAGTTCTGCAGCAAAGTGCAATGAACACTGGAAAAGATGGTGCAAGGCGGCGGGCGAGAACGGCGATGATCAGTCAGCGAAAGCAAAACAGATGCTGTCTCGGTGAGACGGATCCAGGACGTGGTCCACTTTATCACCGTTCTGCTGAGCCGGCAAACTGGAGACAAACAAGGAGGGAATAAAGCTAGAACGGCAGACGCTGGAGGCCTGCTGAGGAGGAGAAAGGTGGGAGGAATTGTGGGTGCTGCAGTGAGCCTGTAGTGTGTTTACAGTGACCTTATATGGGCGGAGGTATACAGTACACTGTATATATACACATCAGCCGTAACATTATGACCACTGACAGATGAAGTGAGTAGCACAGGATATCTGGTTTCCATGGCACCTGTCAGTGGGTGGGATATATTAGCCAGCACGTGAACATTTTGTCCTCAAAGTCGGTGTGTTAGATGCAGGAAAAATGGTCAAGTGTGGGGACTTGAGCCACATGAAGAGGCGGCAAGGCTCAGCTGGTGGAGCCATGAGGAGCAGTTTGGCCCCGTTTTGTCAAGGGCCAAACTGTGATGTCTAGACGACTGGTTCAGAACATCTCCACAACTGCAGCTCTTGTGGGGTGTTTCCTGGTTTGCAGTGGTCAGGACCTATCAAAAGTGGTCCAAGGAAGGAGAAGCGGTGAACCGGCGACAGGGTCATGGATGCCAAGGCTCACTGATGCAGGTGGGGGGTGAAGGCTGGCCGATCCATGGAGGCTCCACCTCACAACTTCCAGGACTTAAAATATCTGCTGCGAACATCTTGGTGCCAGATACCACAGCAACACCTTCAGAGGTCTGGTGGAGTCTCCACGGGTCAGGACTGCTTTGGTGGCAAAAGGAGGACCTTGGAGGGTGGTCGTAATGTTATGGCTGATTCGTGTGGCAGGCAAAAGGCAGAGTAGCTGTATGATGGGAAATGGAGGCTCCGGTGCTTTTGTGTTACTGCACAAATAAACTCTTTAAAGCTGCAAGGATATATGCCGATTTGATGAGATGGATTGTTGAGAACATCACTGATTAGACGGCTGAAACGTCTACTAATAAATAAAAAACGAAATGCTGAATTGCTGAGCTGAAATATGTAGACATTTGAATAATCTTCAACATGTGAAATAACTGCACATTTACACTGTCACCCCATTTTAGGAATGGAGACAAATAAAATCAGTACTCAGTACTTCAGTATCAGTCAGTTGCTGATCGTTTTAATTAAACGGTAAATGAAAACAGAATTAGCTTAGCATCACTAGCCTAGCGTAACTGTTCAAAGATCAACACCATCTTAAAATTGTTTTCCTCTTATCAGGCAACAGCTGTCTGAGAGTTTTGCATTGAAGGGCTGTCAATTATTGCCAGTTTCATACTCAATTTAACCAGTCGGTGTGTGGCAAGATTTTCCTAATGTCCCTTTATCTAAAGCCCGACATGATCCACTAACAGTCCAACCCCACAGATATTCATTAAATCTAAAATACTGTAAGAAGCTTTAAGGCTGGGAGTTTTTTTTTTTTTTTTTTTGTAATGACTGAAGGCAAAAGTTAAAGAACAGGCTATTAAAACAGCGGCTGCTTCCCCTGCTCTCATCAATAAGTAGCTCCAGCTGATTTGCAGGCTCCACTGTGGCCACATTCAATGTCACACAAAATAAATATTTCATCTGCTTTAAGCTGAATTTGCAAGACAACAGCGAAATGGCAGAGTAGCACAGAGCTGCTGCTCCCTCAAGCGCTTCGCTCAGGACCCGGGTCATACCTTTACATTCTTCCTACATTCTACCTTTGCTCTATAAATAAAAGATAATGGCACTGGAATCTCCTCTGGAACTCTTTGAGCCTCTTTTTTTTTTGCTGTGCTGTCCTGCTTTGAAAGCCGTAATATCCTCAGCATTCACTTCAGTCACGTGCGCGATTAAACAAAAAAAAGGCTCCTTTGGGGTTCCTGAGGAGCGTGACGCCAGCAAGTAGCTTCACTGGCAACGTTGATCCCGTTTTCATTCACCCAAGATGAGTCCCGCTGCAGAAAGCTGTCATCACACGCTGCGGAGCTGCCTCATGGTGGCCACCGGCTCACGTTTCCTGCTGAAAAATCCTTTCTTTGTCTAATTCGTCGCAGTCTAAAATTAGCCTGATGGGCGAGTGCATCTGGGTGGGAGAGGCGGTGCTGAGTGGGGCAAATCAATGCTTCTGTATCTGCAGCTCGGGGAGGTAGCGCGGGCTTCTCGGCTTCCAGCAGCCCCTCGGCTCCATTGATCGGCAGTTTCATTCCTGCCGACGTCACGAGCGGCAACAGGTGGACCGTGTGTGTTGTTGCTGCCTGTCAACTACAAGAGCAAATGTGGTCACGTGTGTGTGCGTGCGTGTGTAAATGTACTTAACACCAGCTAAATCAGAATGTTAGATTACACTCGCTGACACCTTTTATTAGGTGCAACTGTTCAGAAGCTCATTCATGCAAATATCTCATCAATCAATCACATGCAACTCAGCAACTTACTGCCTTCAGGCGTGTAGGCGTGGTCAAGAGGATCTGCTGAAGTTCAAACCAGCATCAGGATGGAGAGGAAAGGTGGTTTAAGTGTCTCTGAAGGTGTCCTGGTTGCTGGTCTGAGTGTCTCAGCAGCTGCTGATCTACTGGGGTTCTCACACACAACCATCTCTAGGGTTTACAGAGGATGGTCCCACAAAGAGGAGATACCAGTGATGCTCAGTTCTCTGGGAGAAGGTGCCTTGTTGATGCCAGAGGTCAGAGGTCAGAGGAGAATGGCCAGACTGGTTCCAGCTGATAGAAAGACGACAGTTACTCCATGAGCCATCGTTACAGCCGAGGAAGCAGGAGAGCATCTCTGAACCCACAACACCTCCAACCTTGAAGCAGATAGGATACAGCAGCAGAAGACCTGGCAAGCAAGGAGTACCTAATAAAGTGGTTGTGAGTCCATTAGACAAACAGACCAGCAGACAAAGCAAAGCCAAAGACCACAACAGCAACAAAGAGAATGGAGAACCAAGTGCTCAGGAGTGAAACAGAAAGATGTGGCACTCACCTGAACATTGACTCCAGATTTAAGATGGGGAATTGGTGAGAGGCACAAGGCCAAAGATCAGGCGTAAAAGCGACAAACAAAATCAGACAGGAAATGAACACTGATTATTGAAAACACTAAATCAACGATGGACGCAACATTACAGGTTGTAGGTCTCGTTATTTAAAGCCTCGATGATCAGGCCTTTTAGATGAACAGTAGATTGCAGGGATCGCGCTCGCAGAGTCAAACCCACGCAGATTATTAGCTGCATTAGTCTGCATTTTCCCGCAGATAAAAGGCCTGTTTAAGCGGACCACACTGTGGCTTCAATTATAAATGATTGCAGGGTGTAATGAGCGTAGAAAATTGACACGATTCGCAATAATACTGGTTCCCTATGAGCCTCGATTTCATTCCGTTGTCTCTGCCTGGATTTTTTTTATGGAAAAATTAAATGATTTCCCTTTTGAAATCAAAACCAGAGGGGGGCTGTTGTACCTCCCCTCCTCACTGTTCCCCTCCAGTCTCCAGTGACAAAATGAGGGACAGTGCATCAGCTGAAGTTTCAATAGCAGCTTTACCCTGTCTACATCTGGACCACAATACAATGTGGCCGGTGAGAGGGGAGCTCAGGCGACCATCCTGGGGGGCTCTGGAGGGCGGCCGCAGACACAGGCGGTGAAGGAAGGGCCGCTCAGGATGACAGAATGGAACTGGCATTGGGGAAAGGGAAGAGGACTAGATGCCAGCTCATGGAGTTCTGAGCAGGACAGCGGCACAAGCTCTGGCAAACATGGGAGGCGGCTGCGTTGGCAGCACCCCTGGAAACATGAAACGGGGCTTCAGTTCAGCAAGGACCAGCTGTTGGTCGGAGATCAGGTACAGGCTCAACAGCAGGCATCAGGCGGGCCGCCAAAGGAACCCCAAAAGAATCTTGTGCTGGCAGTGACGGCTAGAGATCAGGAACATGCATCAGATGGGCTGATGACTGGAGACCAGGAACTGGACCAGGAACGGGCATCAGCAGGATCCTCAACTGGAGATCAATAACTAGGCCAGGAACTGGACATGGAACGGCCATCGTCTGGACTCAAGACTGGAGATCAGGACTGGGAGCAGGAGGGGCGTCAACCTGAACCGCCAGCTGGTGATCGGAAGCAGCATCGGGGACAGGGTCAGGGGGGGAATCAGCCAGGAACCCAGAACACCAGAACAGGAACACTGGAAGCATCAGCTGAGAGGGAACCCCACTGCCACGAAAAAGTGTCAGGTGGAACACCTGACACCATAACTCAAGCGGCATCAGACAGGATCTCTTTGGTGGTGCTGGTCAGAGAAGGTTGCTCGGGGAGCCATGTGGCGGATGCAGAACTTTGCTAATATGTGCTGCTGGCCTGGTTGATGTGGATGATAACTGTTTAATACTTAAATGTTGTTGAAATAGGGGCATCATGGACCTTTTGATCCCCCATAAAGACTGGGGTATCCATCTTTAAGACGCTTTGCCTCTGATATTTAGGCTTCTTCTGTGATATTCGCCAGGTTTGTTGTGCTCCTCAACTTTCTCGCCACCACTTTGTAGAGCTTTTTGCATACGGGCCTCTCGCATTCTCGGTCTTTCTTTGGTCATTTTCTTGGTATGCAAGATACCTCCAAATGGCACATTTGCTTTTTTTCATTTTGGACTAAGGCCGGTGGCGAAGGCCCCTCAGCAGCGGCACTCGCCATGTTACGTTAGTTTTATGCTAGTTACACCAGAGTTCTAAGCAGGTGTTGTGGACGTCAACTAGGATTGACGATAGTGAGGGGAGGGGCTGCGTGAAGCGGTGTCAACTGGAGGATTTGAACATGCCACTGTTGGTATCAATACTACTGCCAATGAGTATCTAATCGGATGCAAATTTTTAGTATTGATTAACAATTGAGTATTGAGTTTTGTGACAACCCGAATATGTACTATAGTATAGCACTGTTAAATCGCTATAACTTTGACTATGCCAAACCGGACCAGGCTTAACCGGCTTGGAAACTAACTTCAGCACAACAGCACCAACTAACTGTGCCGCTAGTGTCCAGCAGTCGTGGAGATTAGCTGATACTATCGCTCTGCAGTAGAGTCACACTCAATTTTATTTATATCGTGCCAAATCACAACAAAGTTACCTCATAACAATTGACAAAAAAAAGAGTAAATAAAAGTCCCAAGAAAAAAAAAAACTCATGTACTGAAGAATTTCTGCGTCCGGTAGAAGTTTTAATCACTCCGGTGAACAGGTCAGTGCGCTTCCTACGCAGACGTCGTCATGATTTTAAAATGTTCCTCCATTCCAGACTCCATTTAGAAACCCACTGATTTTACTACGGCGCTGTCGACGCAGTCTGCATTCTAGCAAGGTGGCTGTTTTGATTCACTCCCTCAGCTCTCATCAGCATGTTTCTAGAAGCAGCAGAAAGCTGTTTTTAACACACACACACACACAAAAAGAAAGCTTTGGAAAAGGGTATTGTGCAAAGTAACTGCAGCAGCAGCAAACAGCAGATGAAGCCGCATGTGTGGCTGCAGCCTCTCTCTGCTGGGGGGAAGTTTGAGGACGGCCGGATGAGAGGCTGCTGGGGCGTTCAGTGCAGGAGGAGGAAGGCGCCACCCTCATTAGTCAGCACTGATGAGCTGGGCGAGGTTCACTCAGGAAAAGTTGCATAATGAACTGATTTGCAATTAAAACCTACAGCCAGTCAGCCTCCGTCTCCAAACTCTTTTGATTCGGTGGGGTTGTGCTCATCGTATTGCAGCAGCCTTTCATCATGTTGGTGTTAAATGAATCTGCTGCTTTCGGCTTTTGTCAGTCGGCTGTCATATTCCATTACATGGCAAAATCTGGAAGAAAAATCCATTTCCCCATGGAGATCTGGTTTTTCTGCAGTGTTACATCATATTTATTTTGCTTTCGAGGACTGCTGCGAATCAGCATGATTCATGTCGGGTCGGAGCGGAAATCCTGTCTGTTGGCTCGGAAGCTTTTGTGTGAAGCGCGTCGATCCTCCAGATCGTCCAAGTGATGCAGATGAGCAGCTGTCAAATGTCTGACTGACCTCAAGGCCTCGTGGCCACACTGCAGCAGCAAAACTGATCAGCCAGAAGAAGAAAAAAACAGTAAATATCTGTGTTGTCTCTGGACTCGGGGAAGGCAGGCGCTGGAACGGGTATAAATTTATTATTATTTATAATAATTTTATTCCTTTACAATTATTTATAAAGCACGTGTGAAACCAATCAATAGTCAAAGGAATTAAAATGAATGAATAAAACCATACAGATACAAAGCACCTCTCCAAAGCCTACTTTTCTTATCAAAAAATATTCACATTTTCAGCTGATTGCGGATCAATAAAAAATGACTGCAACATTGATTGACCTTGAGTAAAAAAGTAAACCGTGCTCAGATGACACACACGCACGCATACACACACACACACACTATTCAACAAGTTGTTTTTGCTGAGCAATGATTAGTGAGTGCAGATCTTTGTTTCTGGGAGGATTTTATCGAGGTGAAAACGTCGGAGCTGGTTGGTCAAATTTAAAAATGGAGCTGAATGAAAGCAGCAAGAGACATTTCAGCGTGAAGCACATCTTCATCTGATTGTCACGTGGAGACCTGTGTGGACACCTGGTGCAGAGAATCCCACATGATCCAGTCTGAGTGTCATGGCTGCTGTCATCTCTCTCTCCCTCCCTCCATCGCCTCCCTCTACATCTTTCAAGCTGCACATATTGATATTTTTGATACATTAATAATGGATGACATGAACTTGTGCGATGAACCCATGCGGAATGAGGAGCGGCTCACCTCTCAGTCATAGTTTCCAGCAGCAGAACGCTGCTTTGAAATTAACAAATATTTTAGGTGATGGCAGTTCAGGAACAGCAGGAATACAGGAGTGTTATTATATGATATGTATATGTACACCGATCAGCCATAACATTATGACCACTGCATGTTCACCATAGAGTATAATACAACAACCCTGCAATCAGTTCTCCCTTCAGGAGGAGTTTTATGTTGGATTGTGATTGAATGTGTGTGAGAGAGGTGTTGACATGTTTGAATGATTTGTTATTGGGACTGTAGTTTGTGACGCTGTTGGACTGCGCTGGGTTACACTGAGAGGGGTCCCTAATAATTTGGCCACCCTTCTCGTATGCATTAGGTGCATCGGCGTAAAGGCATACTTATTAAAAATTATTGTGAACATGGTGCGTGCGTTTTGCTAAGTGTAACATCTTAATTGAACCAGATTATCAGCTAATTCAGTTTCACCCCCCCTCCCCACCCGCCACATATTCGTTGTGGTTTCATAGCACAAAAGATAAGTGTGTAATACAGAGCGGTAAATCGATGACTTCATAGCACACCGCATTGCTGTCGTGCAGCACAATGTGTAACACCTGATATTGTGCTCCGGTGATGCTTGCCGTCATTCCTCGGCATCGCTGTATCACTGATGTGGGCTGTGCCCGTGTCTTTTTTAAGTTCTGCATTGCTCCAGTATTGGATTTCACCGGCCGCTCTCCATTAGCTCCGCTTTGGACTCCTTCCAGAGGATCTTCTTTACAGAGAGTCCCTTGGGCCCTTCCTCCTGAGAGCACATGCTATCTCCCATCCAATGAAATGCTCGCCTGATGGTTTCGGCTAATCTTTTAGAGGTGTGGCTATTCAATTGATTTTCCTGCGAAGTATCTCAAAATCGTGTCAGTTTCCCGTCAGCATCTGTAATTTATCCATATGAATACCATCATTGATCTGCGATCATACTTACCCATTGCAGGGGGTCGATAGTCGTGTCCTCTGGCATTACTATGCCTGATTTGATCACTTCTGGCTCAAACTCACGTCGGCGTAGTCAGCCGTTATAATGAGCATCATATCAGCGAGCTCTGCGGAGGGCAGATAATGTGGCTCATATCCTGTAAAGAGGAGGAGGAAAAGGTTGGGTTCTTCCAGTGAAGCTCTAAAGACCGACGCGGCTTCCACACACACTCCGCCAGATGACTTCTGGCTGACGGCAAAGTCAGCCAGCGCCGCGCCGCATTCGGGGCCCGCGATTCACCCCCCTCCCTGCGTGCATGCATGCACGAGATGTTCACATTTGTCATTTGTCTCTTATTAAACCTGCTTGATTCGACTAGAAAATGTCTCCCTTTCTGCCCGTCTTTTCTGTCCTGCTTTTTCATTCCATCTGAGCTGCAGTCTGGCCATTTTCCAACTGGAACCTGCCCACTAAAGGTGCTTTTTGTAAAATTTGGCCTGCTGTCAGATTCACACTCCAAACCAGAAGAGGACAGCACGTCACCAGAAAGACCCGGAGGGGTATCAACCCTTTCATAAGAAACAAGAAAATATATTCACAATGTCTTCTGAAATTATCTACATTCATAAACTATGGCTGCCATTCATGACTGAGCCTGAGGTGGCATTCCAAGATGGGATGGATGAGCAAACTTACATGCAGCAGCTGTAAGCTTGATTTCCTCGTGGAGGGTGGAGAAAGGGTTGGTTGAGCCCGAATGGCATCCAGCCAGGCTGGCAGGTTGTTGGGTTTTTTGGAACTAGACTTTTTTTTCTTTTCTGTCGTAGAATCCACAGTGATGGAGGTGTGTGTGTGGTTGATCTGTACTGACACCCAAAGGGTCAGTTTAAATCGGCGCAGATTCGGTTCACCTGGCGCGCTGGTTACCGTGTCAACAGGCAATCTCTAGTTTCTCTAATGCGTGTTTCATCTTAAAGCACAAATCTGCTGTTTGCTAATGAGACGCGTTGAAATCTTTTTTTTTTTTTCCCCCCTCATCTCGTATCTCCTCCAGCTTCCTCCTGGTCTTCTCTTGTCTCATACTGTCCGTCTTTGCCACCATCAAGGAGTTCAGGGACAGCTCGGAGAGTGCCTTGTACATCCTGGTGGGTACCTTTTGTTTGCCATAACATTTTGACTCCAGGTATGTCCGCCTTGTCAAGTCCACCATTTTGGTTTGTTGCCCAGGAAATTGTGACCATCGTGGTGTTCGGCGTGGAGTACATCGTGAGGATCTGGGCTGCGGGCTGCTGCTGTCGATACCGAGGATGGAGAGGGAGGCTAAAGTTTGCCAGGAAGCCGTTTTGTGTCATAGGTGAGCAAACAGGGTCCATAACGTCACGCTCTTTCACCCCATCCGCCAAGATTCCTCAAGTGTTTGAGCAGCTGCGTTTATTGTTGTGCTTTCGTGTGATTTACAGCAATATTCAGAGGTTTGAGGTTATGCAATATCAAACTTTCTAATTGCAAGAATAATGATCCTTATTGTGGAGTGAAACTGTAAATGGCAGCCTGGTTTGATCGAGTTATTCTATCTGTGGCTTTCCGCTGCTCAGTATTCCAAGATTGACCCGCGCTCTCGTCTGCAGACATCATGGTGCTGATTGCATCAGTCTCTGTGCTGGCCGCTGGATCTCAAGGCAATGTTTTTGCCACCTCGGCCATCAGGAGTCTGAGGTTCCTGCAGATCCTGCGCATGCTGCGTATGGACCGACGCGCAGGCACCTGGAAGCTGCTCGGATCTGTGGTTTATGCCCATAGCAAGGTAACTTTCATGATTAGATGTTGGATGTTATCAGGCGGCCCTCATACAATGTTTAAGACCAACTCCAGTGCATGAGTTCGCCCTACTGGTCGCCATGGCAATCACGGACTGTTTACTGGACTTTGAGTCCCGGTTGAGTCTGAAAAGCTCTTGCAAAGGCGAGTTCGCCAGGACCGCTCTGCCCAGCCCTGAATAACATTAATATTCCCTCTGCGCCAGTGTTGTGTTCCTACAGTATCTCTGCATGTCATTTATAAGTGCGACATGCTTAAAGGGGCAGTTCACGCATCATCTTCCTCCGCTGTGCCAGTGCTGGGTGTGAGGAGGTGGGAGTGGGGGAAGGCGGAGGAGGGTGTGTGTGTTTCAGTCGACAAGAAAACGAACGGAGTTTCAGGGTTAAACAGGATCGCAGCCAAATCCAAAATAATTGAGGCAAATGGAGACCGCTTCTTCAAATGTGAAGAAGCAGCAGATACAAAGGTAGAATGCCTCCATATTGCTGCCGTGGTGTCACCCTAATGTACATGAATGTGACTGGAGCTTAGCAGAGTAGACGTTTGAAGAAGTGCTCTCCATTTGCTCATGTATATTAGATTTGGCTGCAGTGCTGTTTAACCCTGAAGCTCCAAGTCTTTTGTGGACTAAAACGCCTCGCCCTCATCGGCGCAGTGGTGAGCGGATGATGAGTGGATTTAAATTTTTCGGCGAACCAACCCCTCCAAGCGCGCTTCATTTGTAGCTGACATGCAAAGACACTGCGGTGCAGAGGGAATTTTAACGTTACTCAAGGTTGTGGAGAAACGTCTGGGGCAGTTCTCCTCTGGAAGAGAGATTTTCAAAGTCATTAAGACTCAGTTTGTCCAAAATCACGATTCCATAATTTCCATAGCAACCAGCAGCGCTAACTCATACATCGGAGTTGGTTTAATGGCCGACTGCAGCCTTTCATTTTCCACTCTGCTGCGTCGCCGACACACGACGACTCCTCCAAATGTTATTGCCGTGGCGAGGCGGCGCGTTGCTCTCAGTAACGTTTTAATGAGCTTTGAAACGGAATTACTATCTTTGCACTAATAAGCATCTGCCTCTGCATTAGAATGTTATGCGGCGAGCCGAGGGAAATAAAGATGCTTATGAAATCCTTGGTTTGCCACTGGGGGAAAGGGACTCATCATCGGGTCCAATAGTATTGCAGGGTGGCAGTTTTTAACTCTTTTCAGGTGGTTACATCACCACGTATATTTGTATCTGTATATGTTGTATAATTGCACTGGTTTCGTGTAGGAGCTCATCACGGCCTGGTACATCGGCTTCCTGTGTCTCATCCTGGCTTCTTTCCTGGTCTACTCGGTGGAAAAAGAGTCAAACAATGACTTTGAGACCTATGCCGATGCTCTTTGGTGGGGACTGGTAAGACCAAACTGCGGTAGAAATTTCCAACCTTAACGTTAGAAAAAAAAAAAACAATTATCCATCACAAAATACCTGCACCGCATCTTTTAATTCAAGCTGTCGCTGATCTTCTCACCAGATCACCCTCACCACCATTGGCTATGGCGATAAGGTTCCTAAGACGTGGAACGGGCGCTTGCTGGCCGCCACGTTCAGTATGATCGGAGTGGCCTTCTTTGCACTTCCTGCGGTAAGTAGGAGGAGCTCCCTGAACCCAGTGAACCGCACTGAACTCTAAGATTCATCTTCATTTAGGCTACGTTCACACGTGCTGGCAAAAGTGGCCCATGACAGCCTGAACAGCACAAGTCAGATTTTTGTCAGATCAGACCCAGGCCGCTTTCATATCTGCTCTTAAATCTGATACATATCGGATTTTTTTTCAAAGCGACATCTGAGCAGTCATGTCGCATTTCATCCGGACGTCACAATTCTGCATTGGAGCAGGCGGGGCCAGATGGACCACATGGAAACAATGGATTTAAGCAGCCGCTGTTCCACAAAACGCCGTTTTTGTGGAGCAAATCTGTGCTCTTTTTTTCTTAATCCTCTTATTCGTGTCATGACTTGGTCAGAATTTTGCTCCAGTTCCACAACAGCTTCAAAACTGACGTGTGTGGCACTCATGTCTACTCGCGTAAACCCGCAAGTCACGTCTTCCTCTGCGCATGCGGGTCACTTCAGGGCGGTGGACCGTTCACGCGGTCGCATTCAAATTATAGTGTGAACAACCACGCAAAAAAAATTGGATTACAGAAAAAAATCTGAACTGAGCATTGAGAGGTGCGGTGTGAACGTGGCTTTGGTCTCCATCCATCATCGTGTCAAATTCCCAGCGTCTCTTCCGTTTATCACCTTCACAGCTCCTTGGCCTTTATTCACCGACGTGCTTCACTTTCCATGGAACGCCTCCTCTTTTGGATTTTTATCATCGTTGTCACCGATCCAGGCTCAAGGGCAGCGCGGTCATGGCAACTCACATTTTAAGTCACAAGTTTTTATTTGTAGCTGAAGTGGTCAATATTCCAAAAAAGAATGGAATGGATCATAAGATTATCTGCAGCATTATGACCACCATCGCCGTTGGTCTTATCAGCTCCAAGAGGTGTCTTGACACCCGGTTCTGCTTTCACAGCCCTGAAACTTTCTATTTTAGTTTAATCTAAATCTCTCTGGCGCCGTTTCTGGAGCTCTTTTTATGAAAAAAACGAACAAAAAAAACAACAACTTTAAAATGGAAACGTATCTTTCAGCTAGCTAGCGAACGTGGAGGAGCATGGAGATAAAGAGCAAATGCTTTTGAAATGAATGAACTGGGTTGTGTGTTTGGACTGCAGGATCGACTGCAGTTCTCGGCACGACCGAGGAACCTTAATGAGCAGATGTGTCTCCTCGCAGGATGACTTAGGTGTGGGGGGATCGGTCCAGTCATTTAAGTGTATATTGATTGGTCGAACACAATTGGTAATTGCCTTATCTACAACCCTGCAACATGATCGCTGTGTGCTATTATGGAAATGCACATCGCTAAATTCACAGGCCTCCAGTCCATCTCCATTATTATCATGACATGACAAACCCGCGTCATTCACGTCTGCTGCGTGGAGCCACGTACACAGCTGTTGTTAGGGTTATTCCCTGAAAATGCAACAGGGATGGAATTTGCACGTCTCCTGTTCATCTCCCTCCATAAGACCATGGACTGTAGCTTCAGCATACGATGAGTGGAAACAGAAAAAGGTTCTCAGGGAGCCGTCGTACGGTGGCCCGACAGTCCAAAACACACTTCTGTGAGGAGAGACGGGCTGCAAATTCACAACTGCTGCCGGTTCAAAAACTAAGACAGAAATACAAAACTCAGGCAACAGCAGAAACTTACTGAGAATTCAGAAAAGCAGCAAAAAACAAAAACAGACAAATCCCAAGGCCTCTGGGGGGCGCTAAAAGACCTTTGACCCATCGAACGCTGCCACATGTTCTAATTTGTTAATGGCAAGAAAGATTTGTGGTGATATTTCTGTTTGTTTGCTGCTGTGACTGATGCACCGGATCCTCTGCGTGTGTGTATGAAGGTGTTTCATGTTATCTGTCCATCATTCCATTTATTTATGCCAAATTAGTAAAAAAAAAAGATGGGTATACACATATTTTCAGTATATACTTACATATCCCGTGTTTTTCATTGAACTTGTTCATGTCCACCCTGTTTTTTTTTTTTGCACATGTCCCAAACCTCAATGTTCTTGCCTTGTTTCAACGACAAGAACAAAAATACACATGCTGATGTTGGAAAATAGACTTATTCACCATTTATTGCCAGAAATACTCAGTGTATCGTACAACAGGAAAAGCAGCCAATTCCAATATCATGAAAAAGTGGAGACTGCAGCAGCGTCGGCCGGTCGTAGGTCTGCACCACTTAGCGCTCCCCAGAGGCCCGCAGCACTTCCACGCTGCTGAAATATGCAGCGCGTTTTACTCCCGCATGTGTTTCTGGTGTTTCTGCGTTTCTGTATTTGCGGCGTGTTTCTGTTTAAGCCGCCTGCAGCATGTGTCCGTCTGTCGCTGCGTGTGTTGTTGTGTGTATGTTTGTGTCTTTGAGCCTGCACCACTGTTGAATTTGCAAGCCCGGCCCTCCTAATGGAGATGTGTGGGGCCCTCGCAGAGCCTTTGCCCCTGCCAGCCACCGTACTGCCCAATTAGAGAATGCCAAATTGTCTAGTGGGCAGAAGCAAATTGCTTTTTCTCTGCAACAGCTGGCTAATATGTTCATCATGCCGACTTAATGTGGAGATAATGTCGGTGTTATTGACTTGCTCTGCTGACAACATCCCCAATACACACACACGCGCGCACACACACAAACACACACACAGTGAATCACACTCATCATGGTTCAGCGGGCAACGTAAATGTCATGAAACACACCTGTTCTTTTCAGATTATTAGACATCCGGGGAAAGTGTGTATCTTTCTTTCCAGCCAATTAATGAGCTTCCGCCGTTCCAGGGTTCTCCAGGTGAGCTGCCGTGCTGTGACGCGCGCTCTTCCCTTCCTCAGGCTCGAGGCTTCGTCGGCGTGTCACGTTTCCAGCGGTTGATGTATATGTCAGTTTTTAATTGAGCCGCTGAGCCCGAGCCGCGAGCTCTGAGCTCTGAGCTGCACCGGCTACATGTCCTGCACACAAAACCTGCAATATCAGCACCCGGTTCACAGGAGACATTTCTGCCACGCTGACCTTTAACGCCTGCACCACCCCCACTCCTCCCTCCCCTCAGGTTTTTCTCAGCCTCGGGCTTTGAGGACGTGAGACGCTGACATCACTTCTTCATTCCTGTTTGTGTTGGGTTTGTTTCCCAGAGCGCTGCAGGCAGCTTCTGGCCAGCGGAGATCAATGAAGGTCATTTAACACACTCTCCGTGTCACTGTGCAGGGCATCCTGGGATCTGGCTTTGCCCTGAAAGTCCAAGAGCAGCACAGGCAGAAACATTTCGAGAAGAGACGCAACCCAGCAGCAGGCCTCATCCAGGTACCCGCCGGGGGGTTGGTATGCGATGGTCTCACCATCTCAGATGATCTCTGCTTGGTTCTCCTGACCAAAACATTTATTTCTCCACCCAGGCTGCTTGGAGGTTTTATGCCACCAACCTTTCCCGCACGGATCTGGTGTCTACTTGGGATTTTTATGAGCAGACTGTTGCTGTTCCAATGTACAGGTGAGCCGCATAAGGCTGCAGATCACTCAGCATGAGCAGCTGAAATTAGGGAATCCAGGTTGAGAACTGAGGCTCTTTGATGCATGTATAATAATTAGTGCTGTTGATCAATTAAAAAAAAAAAAAGAATCACAGAATTTTCTGTGATTAATTGCGATTGATCGCTTTTTTCTTCTTCCGAGTGAAATTTGTAATGATAGATATTTAAATACATGTGAGTGATTTCTCTCCGTCGTTATCTTCTACTCTGTTGATTGGTCTGCAGGTTTTAGCCGTCCAATCAGCCAAAGTGCTACTGTTTTGCTTTGAGGTGATTGGTCAGTGACGAATGACTTCTCCCGCGGTGGCTAAATTCAGCTTTGCAAGCTGTGCATGTCACTTTGGTGCCCTCCGAAGATCCGCCGGGAAACCCGCTGCTTTCTTCTCCTTCTGTTGTTTGCTGCTGTGTTTTGGCTGGTGGTCGTCACAGGCCGACACCGCAGCGAGTAAATGAAGCGCAGCGGCGTCCTCCGTCTTCCAGTCATTTTCTTCGGCAGCCGTGTTTAATTGCGTGAATTTCTTTTTTTTTTAAAAGTCGTTAAAAATGCAACGTGCCAACGCTAAAATTAGCGCGTTAATTCTGACAGCACCGGCAATGATGCGTCAGATTCACGCGCACGCTGGGTTCATTCTGGAATGGTGTGTGAGGGACGAATGAGTGGCCACTTTGTGCGATCAGCCATTCGTTTTACTCTCCGGTTGTGTGGCTCCGGGCTCGCGCTAACCCACGTCCCACATCCACACCGCAGAGCCCTGCCACTCACCAGTCTCTTCTATGGGGGAAGTTGCTCAGGTTGTAATTTGAGGTAGAAATGTGATGACCCGCAGAAACCAAACGGAAATAGTGCCTAAAGGTGAGATTTGACCTTTGATGGATCGGTGATGTGTGAAACCATCTTGACTCGGTGACTAAATGCTCTTTTTCCCAGACTTATTCCACCTCTGAATCAGCTGGACCTGCTGAGGAATCTGAAGGGGAAGTCTTTCAGGTATAAACATGAGTGACAGAGCATGATGTCATTGTGATGATGATGATGATGATGATGATGATGTTGATGATAAAGATGATTGTGAGGATAATTATGATGGCGACGTGGTCAATAAGGATTCCAAGAAATGAGGAAAGCAAAGTCAGTCTCAGCAACTTCTCATACACACTCCCATCACACACACAATTCATCATCATTGGCTTCAGTGTCAACTGTGCCTGAAGGTAGAACATGAAATATTTTTTGCACATCTAAGAATAACAAGAGCTGTGTTTTGTTGAGTTCTGTAATTGTTTCCAACAGTGTGAGAATTCTGACTCTGCATTTCATTTAATCACCCGTCATTGGCGTCTCATCACTCCCTTCAGTTGCCTCCATACACCAGCTTTCCTGCAGTGTGGCAGAGGTTTTTTTTATTGCATTTTAGCCGTTGAGGTAAAAAATAAATAAATATTGATTTGATATTTAATGACAAATTGAGCTGATCTGGCGCGCTGCCAAGATAAGTGGCTCATGCCAGCCACCAAGACAAAGCGCCCGGTAACGTTATGACACTACGGCATCTGTCATCATTCTCGTTAGTTATTTTCAGTCTAATTCTTTTGACTTTGCATGACAGCGGCAGGACTGTGATTGCGTTCACCACGTAGCTGCTGCAGCAGCTGCTGGCGGCTTCTCAAGGGACCTTAGCAACGGCTCCCGTGATGCCACGGTGCCAGCCAACTGCGTCCTCTGTCGTTGTTGAGATTGTGAGACTTCCAGTGACAGGATTTGCATAGGCTCAGTCCGGCTGTCTTCAGATTTGTGAAAGTGTAACTCGTGTTTCCCCTCTCACCTCATTGCAAACCAGCCCACATTACATAATGTTTATTTGAACTGAGGTTATTGTCACGCCATGTTTGTCCTCTCCACCCCCAGACAATCAGCCAAATATGAGCATTTCCTGGTAGACTTTCCCCTTCAGCTCTCACACAACAACGGGCTTTTAAACAGCTGGGATGCGGCCACATGTGTTTTGCTGTGGTTGTAACCCCGCCCACCCGGCTGTGATGTCACACCCCGGAGAACACCGGCGCATCGCTGCAGCGAAGCAAGACCCCAGAAAGCCGTTTAACTTAATTCTCATGTGCACTGTGAATCCTGACTTGTGTTTGCATGACTTGTGACTCTCTTGAAAAACGGCACGAGCGTTGATTCATGACGTGTAATGAACTTCTGATCTGGTTTTGTGTGTTTTCCGCTCGCAGGAAAGAGTCTCAAACAGAAACCTCCCCCAGGTCTGGTTTTCATTCCTCGTTACCTCTCGTTGGCTTCTCTTCAATTTCGCTCTTAGCTGCTGCCGAGGCACTCTTCTTGGGGGAGTATGTGTGGTGTGTGTGTGTGTGTGTGCGTGTGTGCGTGTGTGTGCGTGCGTGTGTTGGGGGTTATCATAAATGCTCATGTGTGTCAGACATGGGTGTGTCTGTGTGTTACCGCGCCTCCTTCAAGAACGGTCATGCTGCATTTGCATACATGGTGCTTAGAGATCAGCTCACCCTGGCCTCACTCCCAACTTGCACCTTTTATGAAATATTCACCAATAAGCTGTTCTTTGATATTTGAGCCTCCAGCATCACTGTGTGTTTGTGGGGGGGGGGACACTTTTTGAACACTTTAAGAGCCTTGCTTGATTTTTTTTTTTTTTTATTACAAAAGAAACAAGTGATTATTGAAAATGCAGTAACACTTTATCATGACTTCAACTTTGTAACCCCTCTGTAAACCTGTTAAAGTATGACATGAAAAATCATCAGAAAGGCGTCCCATGAATTCCAAACATGGAAAAATGCCCCCTTGAAGTGTTTGTCGCTAGCATTTTGCAATTGAATTGCCCCTTTCAGTTAGAATAAAGTGTTACTGGCATCACAGAATGGCACACTGCTGTTTGTAATCACTGTATCCACTGCTATTTTATCCTCTGTTATGTCTCCTCTGCTGCTCCAGTAATGAACATGCACACAAAGACAGACTTTGCGGGTGCTGTCCGAGAACCATTAGGTACAGTTGTTGCAGATACTAACAACTGCACTGCAAGTCTGTGTGTCTCCCTCCATACTTCTGTTCATGTCCCCCTTTGATGCAAAAGTCTAGGCAGCCGAAAATCACAGAATAAGGACGTGTTTTTTTTTTGTTTGTTTTTGTTTTAAGATAACTTGTCATTCAGCGAGCAGTGAAGCCTGACTTTGAGCCTGTTGTAATCTAGCGCAGCTCCAGTCTCCAAGAAACAGCTACTGAAAATGAATAGCTGCCCACGGCTTTGACCATTTTTCGCCGAGAAAGCGCAGATGTACATCTTTGTGTACCGCCCTGTCACAGTTGATTTACGGTTTCTGTTAACAATGTGTTTATGCAGTTGATTTGCTTGCAGCCCATATTCTGTTGAGCAGGCGATAATGCTGAGTGCCTAATGGTGCGTTTTCCTCCACGTTTCAAGTGGAGCACAAAGTATGATGGTGAATTTTTTTTGCATGATTTGTGTTCATTTTTTGTTTTGTTTTGTTTTGACCACAGCTCTTCCTTTCAGAACGTCACTTTGCTTCCCATGCATGCTTGCTTGTAGCTTCCTGCTGCTTGCCTGACCCACTGAATGCTCCACTGTGTTCGTATGTGGACATGGCTTCCTCTGCTGTAGGACATTGTCCATTTTGCATTTCCCCTGAGGTAAGACTTATTATTACAAAAGTGCCGAATTCCACACATTCTCAAGTTAGCGTCTAAACGCAAAGCAGTAGGATAAAGACACGTAGCTACAGATAGTTCATTCCGTTTTTACATTCAATGGTGCCACGGAAACCTCTTTTATTCGTTGAAATCCGGCATTGTGATTTGGTCTCTCCAGTCGGAAGGCAAGCCTGAAGGACAAAGTGTTCCCCAGTCCTGCCAAGGCCCCTGTAGTCAAAGGGAGAGCCCAGTCTCCGGGGGCAGAAGACGGGGCCGAGGCCAGCCCCAGCAAGGTCAGCAAGAGCTGGAGCTTCACTGAGAAGAACCGAGGGGCGAAGCACGCTTTCAGAGTCCGGGGGAGCACCTCACGCCAAAATTCAGAGGGTGAGGCTGCCCATACCGTAAATAAACTTTTGAAAAGACTTTAATGCAACAACATTTGTGTATTACTGTGCTCTTGTCAGGGTGGGAGTTCTGTGAAGAGGCATTTAGAACCATCACTGAACATCAAAACCGTCGTAGTGAGCCGTCAGACTGATGATGAGCTAACTTGAGCTGTTCACCTGTTTTGAAACGCCACACTAGTTTGATTAAAGAAGCAATATGATTCACATATTTCACACATTTGCCTTTTGGCTGAGATTTAGATAAAAGGACCAATATTACATGCAGTAATAGAAGGCTGCAGCTTGGAGACTGTTAGCGTAGCTTAGCACAGTGACTGGAAACAGCTAGCATGGCTCAATCCACAGGTTAAAAAACAAACTCCGCAGCACATATAAAGCTTCTATAATAAAATATGTTGGCTACTCTCAGCATGGCTAGAATCCACCTGGCTAGCAGCTGAAAGACAAATGCTAAAATCAAAATGGCGGCTCCATGACAATGCTAACATGCGAATGTTCAGCAGGTGTATTATTCGCCAAGTTCACCATCTTCATCATAAAGTTCAACCGTCGCTGATGTGCTTGTCATTAGTTCCAGTAATCACTGACCCAAAATTCTGACAAATTCTTTGTCGACACGAAACTGAATCGTAGCCCTTTAGACGTCTGTGGAGATGTTTTACTCAAAGTATGGTTAGCAAGCGAGGAAATAAGCACGTCTCCCATTTTATGTAACAATACCTTTGCGGAGCCGCGGTCTGCTCAATTTCTCTCTATGACAACTCATCAGATGTTTGGAGGAGACTGTTGATGGTCCTTCATTGACCGGAATCAAACTTTAACAATGCAGACTTTGCATATTATCCGGTCATTGTCATGCAGCTATTGTTTAAGTACAGTTTGCGCATTAACAAATAAAAATCAAGACAGACAATAAGCCAACATCTCAACTTCCTGACGGGGGCGACAGAGGTGTGTTGATCCCGATGTCGGCCTCCAGCCATCGTCTATTACGAGACGATGACTCGCTCAACTGCATCCATGTCGTCATCCAGGCAGCCGTATCATTACCGAGAAATTTACCTCCCTCCCACATCATTTCTTTGCCTTTTTGTAAAACAGTGTAAGCCAGTTCTCATGAGCTGTTTTTCTTCTTCCGCTTCATGGCATGTTAAAGTGCTGATTGAAATGCAAGACGAAGACTTTGGACTGAAGAGTTCTCCAGGTTAGACAAGTCATCATGACATGTCTTCAGTTCAGAATGTAATATCCTCTGTAATATTAAGATGTATATGGAGATTTTTTTTTTCAAATGCAGTTAGTAAATGTAAGCGTAAGAGTTGAGAGAGCAGTACTTTCAAACATGAACCAGGAACCATTTGGTGGACTCCATAAGTTGCCATGTTTGGAATTGATTAGTCTGCCATTTTCATCCTGCTAGACTCCATAACAAATCTTTTTCCATGTCTCTCCTCTCTCTCTCTTTTTGCAGCAATTGAAGGTTTAATAAGTAAGACATTGGGATATTTTGTTGGTTGGCTTCTATGGGGGATATAGTCTAAAGACAAGGCCGCTTCTGCGGTCTGGAAACAATGCATGCTGAAATCCGCTGAGATTTGTTCACTTGACATGAATCGACTTTTGACTTACTTTGCTCACATGGGTTTTCCCTTCATGATTACTGCAAGGTCTGAAGCATGATTCTAACTGAGAATGAGCACGTAACAATTTAGGGTTCTATGAAGGTCAATATCGTAGCGGTAGGCCAAGGGAACAGTGGGTTCAAGTCAAGTGGTGCCAAGAAATAGAAATTTGACCCAGAGACAAAAAGCCTGAGGGCCGCGCTTTATGTTGCATGAACAGACCTCACTTTCCCTACCAGACTCATCTAATTCCTGATCCACAGTGATTAGGCCCAGACTCCTTTGCCTATTTACAACACTTAAAAATCCATAAATAAGCCATCTGGCTAAACTAAACACGCTAGTTAAGTTGCTTTCTGGACTGTAATTGGTGGTGGGAAGAGAGTACTTGTCATTAAAGGTTTCAAGAAAGCTTTATCCCATCAGCACTATCCTTCAATTCTGCACCAGTCTTTTTTTCCCCTGTCCTTCCACCAAGCCCCCTCACCACACTCACACACTTGCTAACTGGCTTGAAACCAATTTAGTAATTGAATTTTGCACCTACAAAGGTAAAAGCAGCAGCTCTGCTTTGCTTGGCTGTTGACACTACTGGAGTAGAGGCCAGCAAAACACTAACAGTATCCTTGTCTTTGCTCCACAGAGGCGAGCCTCCCAGGAGAGGACATTGGCGACGATAAGAGTTGCCACTGTGAGTTTTTGACTCAAGATTTGCCACCTGGGTTGAAGGTTTCAATAAGGGCGATCTGGTAAGGGCTCCCTTTATAATGTTCAGCGTTGATCTTCTGCGTGGTTAATTTCACTCATTGATGTAACCTGTGTATATTACTCTGTGATCATCGAGTTTTATAACCTCTGAAAAAGTCATTCCAGTTTATTACAATTTAGGTTTTGCTATTTTGGGCGATCAGTCTGCCATTCGGTAAAATTAACATTGCATTTGCTAATCTCAGCTGCTGAGATCTGGGATCATGGTGACATTGCTTGCAGATAACAGAAAGAATTTCCAGCCAATGCGCTTTCGTTTCTGAAATTGCAACTAAGAAATGGAGCTCTATGTAATGCTAGCTTAACGTAGCTAATGTTGTCCATTGTGCCTGCTCCTCCACAGGCTCCCTGATCAAACAGGGCTGTGACCACTTCTTTCCTGAGCAGAAAATGGTTATTAGCAACAATTCCAGGGCACTCGCTTTCTTTGTGAACTCCCAGTTAAGCAGTTGGATCTAATCTTCCTCTCAACTTTAGGCTTGTTTAAAGTCTGAACACCCTGCCACTTGTCTTTCTTGCCACATCAGAGTTGGTTGTAGTGAGGTTTCTGTGTCTGCAGCGCTCAGCTTGACCAGTTGAGTGTCATAACCAACTAAACGGGAAGAATAGCCGAGAACCAAAACTCAGAAAATAAGCAACATGGTTCTTCTTCCTCACGTTTGGCCATATTCTATATCTTGTCCTTGTCCTCCCAGTGGTCGGTGCAGGCGAGCACAGCTGCATTGGTTTTGGCCGGGTCATCCACGGTACAGTGTGGAGCTTGGCGACGTCTCATGACGTGTTTAATGGTTTGGGATTGGCCGCACGCACACAAATGCTTTGAAAATTGTTATATCATGGATGCCCTGCAGTGTCCTTCGCTGACCCGCAGGTGGTTTGGTGTTTCCCAGTAGCGGGGGACTGGTCTTGGGGTGATGTCTCTCTCCATCCAGCTGCCGTGGCTGCTCCACTGGTTGTGTCAATCAATAATTCTGGCATCAGTTGGGCTTGTCTCCCGTACAGTGGTGTCCAGGACGCTACTGTTGGAGCTGCATCCCAGAAACTGGGATGCAGAGTACTCATGGAGTGAGTGCCAGTTGTCCTTGGCTGCGTCGTGCACTTGGCTTTGCGAGGACATAAACGCGGTGAACAGGAGTTGTTGCGATGCACTCTGCCACTGTCCTGCAGGTTTTGTTGAGGGTGGGGTCTTTTTTTTACGTGCAAGGGCATGATCTCGTCCATGCAGGGCAGGTATATTTAGCGGTAGAAAAAAAACAAGGCTGGTGTCAAAGTCTGCATCTTACTTGGTTGAGCTGCCCACTTTGAGTTTGTTAGTTGCCATGGAAGGCTGCTCCTGGTGGGGACCTTGGCTCTCCTGTTTTGAGTGTGTGCCTTGGAGCTGAGGGTCTGATCTGAAGTCAGTCCCAGACCTGGTGCTGGTGGTTTTCCGAGCTTTATACTGTCCCAGGTTACGTTGAGCTCCTGTTTGTCCTCTCTCTTTTTAAGATGGAAGCTGCAGCTTTTGTTTTTTTTCCCGGGCAAAGGCGGTTTCTGAGAGGCCCCATTCCAAGGTTGACTGGATTTCTGGCAAGTTATGCTTCTGCAGTGTAATTTTGCTGTCTAATAATGTGTTTTACACCCCTTCATTGAATTCAGCCCATTTGGCCTTCTTGAAACTGAGGCAGCATTGGAAAGGGACTTTATCATAATTGAGATTGGTCGATGTTGTGACTTTGGGAGCAGGCAGGCTCGGCACTTTCTCACCTAAGTTCTTTAGTCTCTGGCTACCAGACACAGGTCAGGACTGTGGCCTCCTTTGCAGCGGCAGCTTTTGAAGGACTTAGTGGGTTTATAATTGTCAATCAACTCCAGCTGCATGCATTTTCCATCCAGTTTCCGAGTTCACCGTGGCTGTTGCTAGAATCATAGCTCCACAATGTGTGATGGGAATTCAGATGCCCAATCACAGCAGCATTCCTCTTCCTGCACTTAAGTGGCAGGTCAGGCCATACAAAAAGGCTCGCCAGTGCTCAATACAACGAGGTAATGGAAATCTCTCTCAGGCAGATAGCATCAGTCTCTATGGTATCTGAGCTGTTAGTGTGGATGTCTCTGACATCCAATAGGGGCTCCACAAACATGGCTGACTGGCACATGGGATGATGCATCTCAGCTACCAGTTTCATAGCCGGTATTGTTGTCGCTTTGCTCGCTGGAGGCAGCTGTGTCTCCTGCATACAGACGATGTTGCTCCTGCAAATTCCATCGCAGTGGTTCGCTCGCACATCGGCCTTCGCTCGAGTGTGTCCCTCCACGTTGATTGAGGTCACTACCAACGCTGCCACCGCTGCTCGCATGGGGCGACGCTCGACTGTCGTTGACGGTCGGTGGTTGCATAATTGGCCACCTTAGTCAGTCACTGTGGTTCCATTTCTGTCATCTGAATTTCCCAGGATGCACCACAGTGGAGGATTCTGCTGGCATGGATTTAATATTTATATTTCATCACAGAAGTGGTAGTTTGATTAAAAAAAAAAAAAAAAAAAAAACTCAAATCAAGACCAACTTGCAAGTATTTTCTTTTTAAACAAGCATCAGTAGGTGGAGTTTGGTCACTTATCATGGAGTGGAAATGACTTTCATTCCTTGCAGTGGCCACAATTGGGCGCCTCGAGTGGCTGTGAGAAGTAGTCCCTCTGTACACACTCACCCACCACTTTATTAGCCATCGAGGTGTACCTAATAGAAGTTCTTCTGCTGCAGTTGGGCTGATCAGTTATTTGCATTAATGAGCCGTTGAATAGGTTTAGCTATTCAAGTGGCCGGCGAGTGTGGAAGTCTGTGAGAAAATGAACCTCTTACTTCATTTATTACCTAAAATAGAATAGAACTTTATTGTCACTGTAACACGTACAAGGAAATTAAAATGCAAACCAGTCAGTGCATCATTCATACAATAGCTCTGGGAGCAATAAAACGATAAAACAGCTAAATAAATAAATAGCTCAGCAGCACTTTCCTAATGAGTTCATAATCTTCAGTACAGCATTAAGTTCACTGCAACATATGGTGGCATTTACAGTTAGACGATAAAGCAGTATGTGCTTTGGGGATCGGCTACTTTGTGATAAACAGGTCACTACTCATGCAACATATCGATCAAGATACATGCATCCTGTCTCCTCCTCAGCTCCGACCTGCTAATGGCAAATTTCTGTCTTCAGATTTGTAAATGATAAATTGAATGAGGTGGGGTCTATCTGCAATCTGTCGTTTTAAATGTGCTGACCGTAACCATTGTGAGGTGGGTGTGTTACGGGGTGTTGGCATGTGGTGCTGCGCGGCGCAGCTGCGTCGCCCCTAACTGGATCAGGTCAGTGGGGCAGGCCGCTCATTGTTATTAATGAGGGGAGTGCTATCTGATTGGGTCGCGGTCAGAGTGAGGTTTAATGCATTCGGCAGTAAATCGGGCAACACTTTCATCATAAATATTAATTAGTCATCCCTCTGGCTGATCCAGTGTAGTATTGATCCTTCAAAACAGTAGAACATGAATCAATAGGCCACGCCTGCTTCACTTGTCCGGCCTGTGGGAGTTAAACAGTAGGACCAGATGTTGTCACATGACACATTATGACGGCTGTTAATATTAACTTCTTGCTCGAGACCTTGAGATGGGGAGGACAACTTCAGACACAAGGCAAGTAGACCTGGAATTAAAGTGATCTCTTACACAAGGACGGTCACATGCTCCTGCGGAGGTGAAAAAAGACCAGCAAACTGTCGCTGAATTCTTTCACACGTCTTCAGTGTTTTTGATCATGCTAATGCCTTTCTGACAGGTCGAGATGGCTGCCGTGAAAAGGCCCGTTTACCTCATGTGTGCAATGTGTGAAAATGTTTCTTCTCAGCATCATGAGGTTTCTGGTGTCTAAGAGGAGGTTCAAAGAGAGCTTGCGGCCTTACGACGTCATGGATGTGATCGAGCAGTACTCTGCAGGTCACCTGGACATGCTGTCTCGCATAAAGAACCTGCAATCCAGGCAAGTGCATGTTCACTATGAAGTGGATTTTAGCCCATTCAGATTTGAGTCCTACTAAATTCCAGGTCGCTTCAGTCTAAAGAGCTCCTCTAGTGGCTGATTTGTGAGGTTAACTGTCACCGAGACGGATACAGGGATGCATGGTCGGGCTTATGTCTATTTGAAATTTTGATTCATCTGCCAAGATAGTTCAATAACTAGCTAAAACTATGATGAAGATGAATTTAGTGCCTGTGGTGTGACTGGATACACACATGTTCAGATAACTTGCCTGTTTCATTTGTTCGGCCACATGTGCTGTATTCAGATCTGTCTTCATGTATATGTATATATATGCAGTATACCAGTGCTTTTTAGTACCGCACAAATGCATTTAGATGTAACACTGTTGTATAATTGTTTTTTCTCTATCGGTTTTACCTCCTGCAAATTAGCTCCTCACATTTCGGTCCCCTAAAGGTCTAATGTGTAAAGTAAATATATTCCAACAATGAAATACATGCACCCTCATCCACAAAGCAAGCCAAGACTCGCTGTGTGTGTGGCGTGTGTGGAATATATTGAGACTTTCTGTCCATAGCTGATGTGATTCCCACGTTGCTTCATTTTGCATTGCACTCATATCGTCTCTGTGTGCCCTGCCAGGATAGATATGATTGTGGGGCCCCCTCCCCCATCAACACCTCGTCATAAGAAGTCTACTGAAAGTCCTAGGTTAGGTTAATAGACTGCACCTCCAGAGTGACCATTTTACCAGCATTATGCTCCTTCGACCACAGTCTAAATTGGGATTGATGGAACCCCTTTTGAGTTCAAACCACTTGACTTGTCTGCTACATGACACAATCGGAAACGTTTGAAATTCATCATCAAATAGAATCAGGGGTTTTACTGGCGACAATAGTACGTGCGGCATTTTCAGGGGCCGCTGTGCACCGATTCTTTATGTCGCATTACTTCGGCTGCGGTCGAGCAAAGGCCGAGCAGAAGCTCTCACTGAATGCTAATGAACCGTGTGACGTGGCCTCACTCAACAGGGGTTCGACAGTGCTAGATGCTTTGCTCTCATACTGGACAGGCAGAGGGAGAGCTCCCCCAGGAGGATGCAATGGAAATGAAGCATGACGCACTGCCGACGCATGCCAAGAGATGCATTTTCACCCCGACCAAAATGTCCCTCTCACGCAAAGACTGCCTGATCTCATGATGCACGTGTCCACCACATTCACCTGTACATCTGGATTCATTGTTTTCCCAGGCGATGCTCCTGTACATGTCAGGAGGTTATGAGGCCATCATTCATCCGTTTATTCTTTTTTGTAGTTTGACGACCATCATCGTAAATGCTTTCTTTACCCGACGCTCATGCTAAACCAGGTCACATTATGTCATCATGGAATTCTTAAAGGTACCCTGTGGAGTTTTCCTGTCAACAAACTTACACTGACCATCAATAATATTCCCCAAAACTATGTGAATTGGTCACAAAACTTTTGAACACAAGATTTAAAACTTGCATCGTTTATGTCCATGTTTACTTTCGACTTCTCTGCCTTCACATGCTACTGCCCCCAGCAGATAAGTGGAATAGTGTGAAACCATTGGCAGGATTGTGTTTTATATGATATGTGAGTGTGTGTGTGCCCGCGTGTGTGCGTGCATCACAAAATCCACAAAACAGAGATCATGACAAAAGTTCTTGATGGCACCGATAAAGGTCAGAAACTCCACAAATTACCTTTAGATTTAAAAACTGGGTCAAACCCATGTGGCAGAGCAGAGAGTTTTTTTAATCTCAGATATAACTTTTCTGGAATGCCAGAGTTGACCAGATAGTTGGTAAAGGTGCCAAAGCCGAGGGAGAGGCTGCGGACGACCAGAGCATGATGGGACGCCTCGTCAAAGTGGAAAAACAGGTAGGTAGGATTCTCCCGGTCACCTCAAATTTGCAGAAGTCCGACAAGCTGGTATCTAAAGTTAAGTCATTGCAGTTGACGTTTGTATCTACAAGCTCCTCCTTGTTCTCCCTGCAGGTGGTCTGTATGGATCGGAAACTGGACTTTCTGGTCAACGTGTATGTGCAGCGCATGGGCATCCCTCGCTCGGAAACGGAGGCCTTCTTCAACTCCAAAGAGCCGTATCCGGCTCCGCCTTACCACAGCCCCGAGGAGAGCAAGGAGGAGAAGGAGGGCAAAGAGGAGGTGAAGGAGGAGAAGGAGGTGAAGACCTGCTCAGCTGCAGACGTCCTGTGCTCCGATGGGTCTTTAGAAAAGAAAGATCCTTTATTGGGTCGGCCCGTGGCGAGGTCGGTGGGCACTCCCTCCGGCAGCCACAGCCGCCCCTCTACCTCGTGGCAGCACCAGCTGCAGCACCCCCTCAGCCAGCCCGCCTGGAACAGCAGCGTGGCCAACACCCCTTCGCCCGTTGGTGGCAGCGGCGACCATTCGCCCACCCTGTTCCGCCTTCCGCCTCCGCCGGCTCCGGTCCACGACCGCTCTTCCTCCGGCCTGGGCGGCAGCGGCCGAGAGAGCTGTTCCCAGAGCAGGAGGCGCCACAGGAGGCAGAGGTGTCAGCCGGACGCCACCGCCGCCGAGAGCGACACGTCTCTCTCCATCCCATCGGTCGACCATGAGGAGCTGGAGCGCTCCTTCAGCGGCTTCAGCATCTCCCAGGCAAAGGAAGACTTCTTTGGGCCTTCTTTCTTCACGGGCTCGGGCGGCGGCGGCGCTGCAGCCGGCACGGAGGGCGGAGCGGCGCCGTCGCTCTGCGCCAGGGTCAGACCCTTCATAGCGGAAGGAGAATCGGACACAGACTCCGACCTGTACGCTCCCTCGCCTCTGTCCTTCACCGGAGAGGTCTCGTGCGGGGAGAGAGGCTGGCCGGGACTCAAGTAGGTCTGCCGTGGCGGACCGTGGCTCCTGCTGTCAGCGTGTCATGACACCTTGTTGCCATGTTGTTGTCGTTGTCGTCGTCGTCGTCGTCGCTGTTGTTGAGACTACTTTTGGTTGAGTGAATTACAATTAGTTGTTTATTGCTGACGATGGGACCAGTATACCCTCCAAACCCACAGGGGTCATTCTTTAACAGCTGGTTCTTTTCGGCTCGGCGCTCTTCGGGCGGCGCTCTTCGGGCGGCGCTCTACGGGCGGCGCTCTACGTTACAGTTGCATCGCAGCCGTCCTGTTCAGACAGGGAAGCCGCTTGGGGACCTCTCCTAAATTTATTTGGGGAACAATTTTGCTGTATTCACTATTGCTGCTTATTTCTATTTATTAGTGAAAGGTAAACGATAGTATAAGCCCACGAGAGTGCGATTTAAGACACTTGACTGCATTAATCTTATACTTGAAACGGATTCGTATTGGATACATGAGAACGCCATGTTGCTCTCCTCCATCATGAACAAGGTTAATTTCTGCACTTCTTCTGCTAAATACTGATCATCCTAACCTTCAAAACACAGAGGGGGGGGTCGGACTCTTAGTGTAGAGTCTCCATGACGTCTGTACCTTTGAGTGACTCGCCAAGATGCTAGCTATGGTGACCAGTTAGATCCTTGCAGGGTAAAACTAGTGCTTGTTTTTCAGCATCGTTAAATTCCGCCTGGTGTTTCCTGAGTGCAGCAGAAGGGCGTCTCCTCAAAATACCGCAGATATTTTCCTATGAATAAACCGGTGAACTCCCTCCCCCCCCCCCCCATGGCATGTTAAATGGTTGAATTAACGGTTGAATTAGCCGGCGACACAAACGAACAACAGCTGCGAAAAAAAAAAAAATCCAGCAGAAAATCTTTGTGAGTGTTTTTCTTCTATACACACGAGCAGAATAGTGAATAAAAACGTGAACATGTGCCGCATGACTGGTTTCAAGCTACAAGGTGCAGGGTTTGTTTTTTGTTTGTTTTTTTTTACTCATGGGGCTTTGCTTGAATTCCAATCATGTGCACACAACCCGGGCTTGCTAATTTCAATGTCTCTTCTTTTCTCGGGGGGAATATGTTTAATGATGTCACATCAAATACACATGCAGACGTTTGATTTTAACCAGTGTGGGGGCTAAAGGAAGTAAATTCATACAGTTTTTCATGGTTTTCACATGAGATGCCTTAAAGTTGGCCTGAGGAAATCGCATGGGACATTAGGTTTTTGCGTATATTATTTATCCCGCCATGCGTAGCTCAGTCATTTAGATATTCTGCCGCTGTATCTGCACTGCACTCAATGATGCAATAAGAAGCAAGCAAGGCAATCAAGAACCACCGTCCTTTACAAAATTAATATGGCCTTATTTTACAAAATACATTGTTTTATAAGTACTTAAACTGAGAATTTAATGCTTGACATTTGTAGAAAAGACAAGTGCAAGTACGTTTTCATATATCAGCCAGAGGGGTTTATGTTGGGCCTGGGAGCGGCTGTCCCAGCGTTAGACGCATGAGATCGAAAGGGACAGCGCATGAACAGCTCGTGTTTCCGTATAAACTAACCTGAGTCATGGCCAACCATCATCATTATTTTAGCATCAACACTGCAAACATGGACATGCAAACAGAGGAAACAATTAAAAAAAAAAAAAAAAGACTGTTCACATACAATCCATATTTTCCGAAAAGTATAAAGAAACCTGCTGGCATGTTTTCTACAAAGAATGGACCTGTAAAGGTTTTACAAGATACAGTAGCTCTTAGTTGAACACCAGTAACTGCACCTTCTTCCACTTCAATAATAAAAGTTTGTACGTCACTCGAAAGTTGCGTCTTTGGCCTCCTCTTTTATGCAGCGTCCCAAAAAAAAGCCTCCCACCGCCTGACGGGAAGCTCATCGCTGTGGTGCCGTAGTGGCGACGTATCACTAGATGGCAATCAAGAGCCTTGTTGCAGTGGGATCCTGTTGGAGCAGCAGATAAAGGCGAGTGAAGGCGCATCGCTGTGGCACTCCGGCAGCTACCAGCTCACGGCATCAGCGTTCACGATCGGCCTGGAATACGATCACTCGGAATGGGCTCGACGCGCAATCAGAGCTCTTCCTGGAAATCTGATAAAGGTTAATACCTTGAATATTTATTTGTGTACCAAAAACAGTAGAGACCAATTATTGAGGTTTCTACCTCCATGTTAAAGATTCGCTTGTGCCTTTCTCTTGCCACACTGCTAACAAATACCAACTACTTTCACTCTGTGTTCTACTGTAAATTGACACCGGCCTTTATGCTCTCAAACCCAGTGAACAGTAACCTTATAAGCCTGCGATGTTGCATGGTCACCAGCGAACCTGTAACCTGCCCGCAGCTGACGTTAATAATTAAAGGTTCATTAGACCACATTCATACTGATGACGTAAATGTGTCCCGCTGGTCCAGGTTTCCGCGCAGCCACTGGTGGCTTTATGGCTTGCGCGTGGTTGCCGGGGGTGACAGTTGCGCCGCGTTCAGGAACATGCAGACAGAATTGCAAAGGCAAAAGCAAGCGCACAGGCAACCACTCTCAACTCTGATGGTGTCCATGTTCCTCTGTTATTACACTGTACAATAGACATCTGCATTGCAATAGTTGTGGCATACGTGACGTGAATTATTTTAACCATTTTAACGGTTTGGGAATAACTGATGGGAAGTTGACAGTTGACAGCGGAGGTGCAGATGAGGAAACTTCACAACTTAGAAAGAGGGAGATCAGATATGTGCCGCTGCTGCCGCGGCTGCTAGCGGCCGCATTTCAGCAGGCAGCTGGCACAGCTGTGTCCAGATGTTGACCGTCAAGGATGATGCGATCAATCAGAAGCATGAAGGATGTCACACGCTTCTCCCTTCATCTTAAAAGGGGTTTCCTCTCCTTTCATTTACGACAAACGTGCAGCGGTTTTTCGCAGAGGCCGCTGCTCCTCTGCCACAGGCGGCTCCTCTTTGCGGCTTTGAGTGAACCGAGTTCGTGCACGAGTCCAGCCAAAGATCCAACAGATTCCACGAGTCGAGTCTCAAGGCTTTTCAGTTTCACAGTACTGTGACTTAGATAGGAACACACCGCAACAGTTCAGGGCCAAAACGGGAAAAAAAGCAAAAAAAGAAGTCCCAAATGCACAATTTTTGTTTTCTTTTTGTTCATTTTTGACAGTTTTCTCCAGTTAGTGTTGATGAGAGCAACCTGAGCTGGTTCATGCGGCCTGTAGCGTGTTAAACAGTGAACGCAACATATTCTCAGGCAACAGGTCACAGTCACCTACAAAACTGTTTGAAAAGTGCAGAATAAATAGATGAAAAATAAAACTTTTGCATTAGTGTGGGTTCGGTTGTTCCACTCGCAGTAAGACATATTCGGACACTCAAAGCTTAGCATGCTCTCACATCACTCAGTCACCACTCATGTACGTCTGCTAACATTGTAACAAAGGTTTTTTTTTTAATATCATTTCATTTCATTTATTTCGGCGTGTACATGAAGTTACAATAACATACTTTGCCATATGCTTTATACAACCCAGCACAAAACCGAAAAAGGACGAGAGAAGCGAAATCGCTTATCAAAGTCCCGCCCCCACAATCCCAACATGTCATTAAAAACTTTGATTCCACGTTTTAGTTACAAGATTTCACATAATTCTTGATTTAATATGATTCTAGGAGTTAATTACCGGGATTACCCACTTTTTTTTCTTTTTCTTTTCAGCACAGTGATGTCTCACTATGAATTTCCAGACTTAAGGCCTTTTACTACTGCATAGGGATCAACAGCTACTGCATATGGTCCTCTACTCCAGCATACAGGTCCTCAGTTAATGCATATGGTCCTCTACTACTGCATATGGTCCTCTACTACTGCATATGGGTTCTCAAATACTCCATATGGGTCCTCAGTTAATGCATATGTTCCTCAACTACTGCATATACGTCCTTTACTACTGCATATGGTCCTCAACTACTGCATATGGTCCTCTATTTCTGCATATGGGTCCTCAGTTACTGCATATGGTCCTCTACTACTGTATACAGGTCCTCTATTACTGCATATGGGTCTTTCATTACTGCATATGGGTCCTCAAATGCGATGTCCTCTGTACATGCAGGCCATGCCTGTATCA
>CAAKHG010044669.1:40934-61635 GCA_901007715.1 Dactylopterus volitans
GGGGGGGGGGGGCATACGCGGTTGTATTAATGATATTGGTGAACATACATCACAATTTACACGCAGCACACCGGCCACATTTCGGTCGAAAGCTTCTCCCGTCCGACAAGGACCATCTGTATTACTTTGCAGCTTCATATCTGCAACTAGCTGCCATTGTCAAGGCCTTGGCCTTTCTAGAAAGTCTGGCTTTCTACTCCGACGTGAATGCTGGGACATTCAGACAAATTAACACTATTGTTATCTTGTCCTTCAGTTCTTTTGTACGTGTGTCACCACAGGATGACATCTGCATCGATTGTGCTGCGGAATCCAATTATCAAAATACTCAGTTTTTTCAGCTCGTATTGTAATCCTCTCACCTTTTTTTTTATTCTTCTGCTACTTTTTAAAGTATCAAGTTTCCCCCTTGCAATGTAAAATGAATGGAGAGACTCCTTAACATCCTTTAAAACTGACTCCACTTTGAAATTCAAGTTCTTCACCATAATTCAACCTAAAATGTCCATTAAACCTTTAAACTGTCCTTTCAACTATTAAAGTCCTATTCAGATCTTTAATATTGCTCATGATTTTTAAACTATCAAAGTTTAAACTTTTCAAAACACACTATTAAGCTTTTCCAATTTTATTTTCTATTACCATGACATCATTATGGCAAATTCGTGTCGGTGTCAGTGACATCAGTTTTTAAGGAGACATTAACTGAGCAGCTTCAGCTTTCCATCAGTTCCATTCAGCTCTCAGCACTCACGGGCGTTTTCTGCAGGAAATGCATTTTGTAGTCACAGATAAATCTTCATGTAAATCACATGTAGATGCGTGGAAGCATTCATGCATGCACACAATAACCGTCGCGTCATGAGGGAACGGAGATCTAACTGAAGAGAAATATGCTTTTTAACTGGGGTAAGAAAAATGAAATATCGAAAATGTCGAAACTTACGTGAGGAGTTTCAGTGTTGGATGGAAATGTGATCGATTCCTGTTACCACTTCTGGCAAAATGACAGTAATACAGTTTTGGGTAAACTGCAAAAACAACAGAGGGCATCAAGATATTAGTTGCTGCGGTAGAATAATATGTCATACTAAATCTAATTGAGTGCAGCACAGCTTATCATTTATCATCAGACAATTACCGAATTGGATTGATCTTAATTCCCCCAAGGCTTGTGCCAGAAGCAAGTGTAGGCATTGATCATCAATCATCAATTTTATTGATGCATGACCTGACATGACTAATTAGCTTCACACGCTGGTTAGTAGGCAGAAGAATCCCGATCATGTACCTGTGCTTGCATGCGAACGCTTCTAGAAACGCTTCAATGTTTGTTTTATTTAAAAAAAAAAAAAAAGTCATGATAATTTATTGTAAAGCACCATTTGCAGTGGAATATTTATAAAGTAAAAAAAAAAATGCTGAAACAATCCATCATCAAAAAGCCTGTAAGGTCAGGACATCATCAATTTTATTTAAAATATTGGGGGAAGTTGAGTTGAGTATCTGCCAGCAGCCTTTGTCAGTGCTTTGAAAGGCTGGAAGTCAACATGAAGCAGCTCTTTCCATTCAGAGCAGCAGCTTTGGGAGCAGTTTGAGGGGACGACGACTGCAACAGCAAAGCCGCTCTCGCTCCTCGTGAATGGAGTCGATCGGGTCGCATCCCGCAAGAAGGGCAAAACGTTAGTTGCTAAAGGTGCATTTCAGCAAATAACCGCTGTGGGTCCACACCTTGACTGTCGGGTGTGAACGAGCTCGCCAAGGTGCACCGAGATGTCCGGTTCAGATTTATTTTTAAGATTTTATTACTTGCTTTTCAGGCTTTACATGGGCTGGCACCCCCTTATCTTGCCGCCCTCTTGCACTACCATAATGCCCCTAGAGCGTGGAGGTCAACTTGAGGTCACTGCTCAAGACCCACCTCTTTTCAACAGCCTTCAATTCCTACTAAGCTTTGATTCTTGGTTTCTGTTTGCTTGTTGTTTTGTTTTTGTCTTTGTTTTGTCTGTTGTGGTCGCCTCCTCTCCTTTTATTATTATCATTATTATTATTACATTTCTTTTTTGCACTTTGATCAACCGTGGTTGTTTTTAAATGTGCTTTATAAATAAAGTTGACATTGACATTGACATCGACAAGATGTCTCCTTCCCTGGTGGTAAAACCTGTTTCCGTGCAGCTGCTTCCCTCCTAACGCCGCCACACTCGTGCCGCGCATCCCTCCGCCAAACAATTACAGAATCTCAATCTCTGCGGAGAGACGACACACGTGGGAGGACCCGGAAGTAAGACGGGCCTAACTGTGAACCGGGAGAGTAAACTTTGGTGCAACAGAAGAAGGTCGCGGCAGGAAGCAGACTGCTGTCTTATCGCCTCTGCCTTTAAGATGCTCGTCTGTAATTTTCCTTCTAATCTCCGTACACAACCCTCTCCTTAGCCCATGTTCAGCGTGGTAGACACCACGACACCAAACAGCACAGCGACTCCTTTTCACCCTTTAAATAGGCAGACGCACCTGAGTCAAACGTGTCAAACTATTTTCAATCTTTTCTCGGGGTATCGTCATTTTTGTCCGGGCCAGTTTCATTAGTTTGTTTTCTTTAGAATAATCCCGTTCAACCACAATTCAAAAGCAATGTTTTGTTTCTATTAGTTAATTTTCGGTAAACGTTTCATTTAATATTACTTTTGTCAATTTCAAGTTGAAGCTGCTTCTTGCTGTTCTTCTGTATTTTAGCTAAATACTAACAGCTTTTTAACAAACACAATGCTGATGTTCAGATGTCTATGCCAAAACTCACGGCACTCCATCCACGTGTTTTTGATGTTTCGGTGTGGACCGGAGTGGAGGAGCCACCAACAGACCCGCAGTTTCACCAAAAGGCTAAGAAAGGCAACAGGTTGAGCCAAAATAAGACGGTGGGTGTCATAAAGCGTTCCACTTACACATTCTTGTAAAACTTTTAATGACATCTGCCACGGCAGCGACGAATACACCCACAAATACGGGTTTGCCAGCAAAAAAATTGTACATGTTTCCATGTGGGCTCCTCAGTTATATAAGAGGGGGGAAACTAACTGAATCACCAAATTAACGTCAGCATCTGCTATTCACCTTGTTTCATTGAGTCGCTGCTCATGGAAGGGACAGAAATGGAAGGAAGGTGGGAGTTTGAAATTGAAATAGATGTTAGTCTTTGTCGGAAATACAGTCCTTGACATTTCTAAAAAAGGTGCATACAGATTCTTATTTCTCAGCCGAGAAACCGGCGTGGGTGTCGAACGCAAGCGCTGAGCTAGGAGGTCCTTGCAGTTGCAAGTTGGTTTAAAACTTCAAAATGAGGTAAATCTTTACTTTGCTGTCAGTGTGCTCGCAGCGAAGAGATGGTCAACTCTGGTTTTGAGTGAAGATTCCAAATTGAAGCTGACAGCTTTCCATTTCATACTTAAACAGTGATGATGTCTGATGCCAGTCATGAGTCCTCTGGGATTCCCAGCTGCTCCACACAAATTAGAGATTGGTCAAGGATATTGATTCGGATAGCAACACACTGATGCTGCATTAAGCCCAGCTGGCTTATTGCTCACTTGCCTTAGTGGCTCTGCTCATTTTTCACAAGCCGACAGTGTTTTTGCTTCAATATGTTTTACTTGTTTAAAATCCAACAGTGAAAAGAAATGCATAAATACATTTGGTTATCAGCAAGTATTGACTGGTTCCACAAACATTTTCAGTATAAATGCTACTTAGAAACACAAAAACTCAAATGAGCAAACTTTTAAATGTGTGCAGATACAACAGAAATCAGCTAAACAATGGGAGGAGGAGCCGAGTCGATTAAGGCTGCTCACAGTAGCTCAATAAATCCTTCTCAGCAAAAAAAAAACAAAACATAACTGAACTCCAAGAGGACAAAGAAACAATTCTAATAAAGCGCAAAAATACAGTTAAAAGTTTTTTGTTTGGGTTTTTTAAGCTAATTCTCCACTTTAATTAACGCTGTCACGCTGCCGCTGCAGCATGGAGGACAAAGCCTGCAGTGAGAACGCGCTCCAGGACCCGGCCTGCGTAGAAGAGGAGGGCGAAAAATGGATTCCATTGTGATGGCCTGATTGCCAATCCATACAGGCGTCCTGTATGTCTGCACCTCCCCTTCCTCAGTCCAGCAATTACGTGGCGTATATAGAATGGCGCTGTAATTTCCAGGGAACCGGCGCTGCCGATGAACCTGCTTCTCACCACTTTCCAGCATCGGGGGAGTCAAAGCGCTCCCTAACAACAAGCTCTGGCTGTCAAAAGACTGAGGAGACGCCCCAGTGATGAAGAGGATGGTTGTTCCTACGCTGACAAGGAAGGCGTCACGAACACAAGCAAAGAGCCACGAGCCAAGACCAGTTTAACCACAAAGTAAAGACCCAACTGCATGTGAATCCCAGGCATTTTATCAGTAAAACGCTGATTATCAGACACCTGAATCAAGACATTTCAAGAACAAAGAGATGAGAAGGTATTAAGAGGCAGAGGGGGGATGCTGTCTATCACATATTTAAATCGTTATCAGAAGTGAATCCACTCCAGCAGGGAACACACGAGTGAATGTCAGGCTGCATTTATCGAAGCGGAGGTCTGATTGGTGGCCGAGGCGCAGACGCCGGGCTTCATCTGGAGTGGCAGCGGCGGCAGCGGCGGCAGCGGCGGCGGTGGCGGTGGGGGCGGCGGCAGCAGCGGCGGCGGCCGCGGCGGCAGCAGCGGCGCCACCTCGTTACAAGCGACACTCAGTCAGAAGTTCAACTCCTCTCAGAGGCTAATTAGACTCGCTCAGCGAGGTGAACTGTGTAAATTAGTACCTGAGTCAGAGGCCATGGTGGAGGTGCTGCTGGCGCCGGCTGACGGGCGGAGACAGCCAACCATTTATTCTCTCAAAATCGATGCCGTGCTGCTGTGAAGGTTTCAGAGTTTGGTCAGATTAGAAACACAACCTGCCTGCAGCTGATCAGCTTCCTACATCCCATCCTCCTCCTACTTCTCCTACCACGTCATCTTGTTATTGCTTTTTTTTTTCAAAGCCACACTTCCGTTTACTTCGCTCCATCTCCCGCGCGGCTTCGCGCAGGCGCGGTCCTGCAGACATAATTGGTTGCAACAATAAAGATTTATATCTCTTTTAAGAACTGATAAGCAGAACTGAAACTTAACTGCAGAACTTGGTTCTAATCTGAACCAGGTTTTGGCTCCAGCCCCAGGGCTCCTGCCAGCGAGGGTCAGTTTTAAATCAAAAGTTCCAGCTTTTACTGCATTATGTGACGCGTTCCAGCTCTTTAGAGGGCATCTATCATCAGAGCCGTCCCCGAGAACCTGGGATCCAAAGAACTGAACAACTTCCATCCAACAGCTTTTCACTTATCCAGCAGCTGACGCCATTACAGGAGCCGAGTGTGCCCCGCTCACGATGATCACAAAACACCAACACCTGCTGGATGCAAGCAGTTTATTGTAGTTCAGCTATTAACACGATGTAAATTCTTGTTTTCCCAGCGGCTGAGTCAAAGTTTTTTTTTTTGTCTGAAAGAATTAAGACATAATAAAATTGTTTTAAACGCAGGCGACCGGCCAGTGCTTGTTATTGCTAGCTTATTGGAAATTGTGTTTATTCGTTTTTTTTTGAAAAAGACAAATAAAAACTAAAAAGCAAAACCAAATTATAAAAAAACAAAAACAAACTAGACTACTCACAACGCAAGACTGACCCATATATCCATATCACAAAAGAAGTGATGGCAGTGATGGCAACATGAGGTAGGACACTACACTTGGAAAGTAGACCAGTAGACCGTGGTGACACAGCAAAAACTGGAGCATGACTCAAATCCATGTTCGTTGTTTCCAACTCAGATCTGTGGCCATTACCAATCGCAGTATCTGTTTAAATCCAGAATGTAGTCAATTCCCAAGAGTTCCAGTGGGTTCCTCCATTTCCTTCCGTCAACATAGTTTCCAAGTTTTTCCACAGTCATGACCTCTGAAATCAGATTTTACCCCATGGAGATAGAAGTGGCTCCATCTATTGCCATTTTCTAATGAAATGACAATAGCCATAGCAATTAAAATCAATTTATGCTGATTACGTGACCCTGATCCTTCTGCTGTTGTATCCGTGCAAGACCAATGGTGTCCGTTGTTAATTTATGCTAATCAATATTGGAAAAACAAAGGAACTTACTCTAAACCAAGCAGATCCATTCTCATCATCGACATTATCTGACCAGAGGAAACCATCAACTGTTTCAAGTATCTGGGACCAAACATTTCTAACAAACTTGATTTTAAAGTCAACGCTGCGGTCAGTGAGGAGGCTCTGGGTAAAGAACATGTCAACATGATGGAGAGTTTCCAGCGTCTCTGTCTGGTGGAGGCACTTGACCGTGGTAAATAGAAACAAGCTGACCAGCATTGTTAAGACAGCAGGGAAGATAGCAGGGCACCAACAAAAGTCATTAGATGACATGTACAACACAGCTGAACAGAGCAAAGCCCTGCCAGTCACCAGTAATCACGCTGCCCTCGGGGAGATGCCATCAGCCCCGATTCCACCAAGCAGTTCGGTTCAGTGCGGCACGCTTTTTTTTGGCATTTCCCTTAACAAAAGTCGTGGATGGTAACAGAGAAACCGTACAATCCTGATTTTGGGGTGCTAAGCACACTGATCCCTACCTAAAGGGTGGAGCTAGACGCGCTGGAGTCGCTTCACTGGTCCCACAGATCGAGACGCGACGGTGGGAATAAATCACAAACGCGCCAGATTTCAATGCATCATCAGTTTCACAAGGGGAGATTCCCGACCCTTCGTTTTTCAGTGGAAAATGGCAGCGTGCAATACAGAGGGAGGGAAGAGATGCAGCAGGAGCTGTGAGGACGGAACAGCGAGGAACCACAAGGTTCTCCAGCTGGTCTCTCAGACAGGCTGCAGAGGGCTGATCAATGCCAGACCAAAAGCTAAACGCTCAACAACCGGAGCGGTGTGGAGACAAAGACGTGGAGGTGGTTCAGCATGACGACCATCTGTAATAAACCCCGCCTACCATGTACAGAGCGGTCTGCTGTGGAAACTAACTAGGTCCAGCGTTTAGGGTTCTCATGTGTGACCACAGGCTGTATCAAAGCTGCACAGAGCCAGTGTGACGCCCCCCGTTGGTTTGTGGACTCCCGATTTGGAGCTTAGAGACTGGCTTCATGGACAGCACCGTACTGGGATTCTGGAACCAGGACCTACCGTATTTGGACGAGTGGGCGGAGCTGACGGGGACAACCTGATTGGATCAGCCGGAACTTCTGTTTTTATCGTGAGAAGTCACTGCTAACAAAGTTAGCTTCGACATAAGCTTAATAGTTTTAGTAGCTAACTGCATAAATGTGGTAACATTTGGAAAATATGACACAAGAGGAACAACCGTGTAACGATATTGTAGCGGATGTTATCTTGTGTAAAGTGACTATGTGTGACCATGTCGGATAGAGGGAGTCCAAACCCGAACCCAGCTAACTAACTTTACCCCAACTTAGTGAGTGTTAACAGCAACACGCCGGGTCATCAGTGTCATTAACCATGGAGCCACACACTAAACTTTATCGTCTTTTTAGAAATACACGAGGGCTTAATTTCCCTCCAAAAACACCGTTCTGCACAGAATATGAAATTAAACCAGCGACTGAGACCTTAAACTCGTCATGACGACTGCATCTGAGGGAATATTTCAGGTTAGAAGTTAGTAATTTTCCCGCAAACATCAATGGGCCGAAATGTTCTCTGCAACCATCTAGCACTCTGCTTCATTTTTGAGACCCAGAAGTTCTGTCCATCTTATATAGAGTCTATGTGTGTTAAAGTACCGAGTCAAACTGCACTGCCTGGTGGAAACGGGGCTACAGAATGTGCCTGGTAAAGAAAAGGATCAAAAAATGTGCTTTTTTTCCCAAATGCATTCAATTTCCTCAATAAACTAAATAGTGGGGGCATGAGTGTGACTGCAATCACTGTTGTATAACTGAGAGATCTTCCACTGGTTCCCCTCAACACTTCAGGAACATTGGTTGCCTACTTACACTGCACAGTTCAGCGAAAGCGCCGGTCGTTTTGGGGTATAACTTGGCTTCCAGGTTCTTCTGCGTGGATGGTGCGGATGATGCTGCCTGGTCAAACTGCTTCCTGATGTCTCACTGGTACCAAGCCAAACCTGCTACCCTACACAGTACTCCCATTACTATCCACTGAGGTCAGGGCACCTCACAACGCGGATCCCGGGTGGGGGATGGGGACCAACTTCCCCTCTGGAAACATTCCCTTCTACGGAACTGTGGATAATTCATGTGAAATTGAAACTTTGGTCGTGGAATTGAAAGTTAAACATCTTTGGCTGACCAGTGGTTTGCCAACCTTGCTCCCTCACTCCGAGGATTCCATAACATTGCCGTGCAAAATAGAACAGCCTTAAACATGCCACTCGCTAGTGAAGGAGGGGTTTGTCACATCATTGAACCGGATGCTGATCTTATATGGCGCGCACGTACAAGGATACTGAAGACTGGGACTGGTGGTCCTGGTTAACTGGTCGCGGTTGGGAAAAAAACTGCTAAGCTTTTTGCTGCATCACATGTAATATGTATTATTATGTAGGTATCGTTTATGTATTGGTTTGTGTTCTCATTCCTTGTCTTAAAACCTTGATTAGCTTGCTGACACTCTGGGTTTGGACAAGCTGCTAAACTGCCACAAAATAATCATGAACCTTTTTTTTTGTTTTGTTTTTTACTTTTTCTTAAAACTTGAGCAATCTGAAGATGGTTTTGAGCACGACACTGTTGGGCAACCTCATAATTTGCTCTTGCTGAGTCTAAATTGCCGCAGATGTGGGAGTGTCATGTTGTGTCATGTGGTTCTGTGATTTTTGTGACGTCGTCCTCATATTGGTGCGACTGGTTTGATGTGAAAATTTCCAACATTAAGTGAACATTTTAGTGTTCAAGGAAGAGACAAATGTGAGATAAAATCCCGCACTGTATTCATACACTTTTTTTTCTCTTGTTCCCACAATAAGGCGTCGTTCTCAGAGAGGCGACTGCAGCCTTGGCACCCCCGCCTGAACAAGAAGCTGTTTCTCATGTGCATCTTTGAGGAATGGCTGCTGTGAAACCTCCCGCCTCTGCGTGCGCGGCGCATAGACTTTAAAATGCCGTCTTAAACCGCATTCAAGGCTCCCACTTGTGGAGACCTCTGATCTCTAGCGCAACGCCGCCTGCATTTTGCACATGTTTGGAAGAAATCTCTCAGTAAGACAAACCCCTTCTTTGTGTCCCGTTGTTTGCTGAAGGATAAAATTCCACCGCGCACACACAGCAGCAGCAGCGGCACTCTGGAGCAGGTGAAGATGTAGCTGTCAGCGCGTCTGCCTTTTACATGAATTATTATTCAGAGCGAGTCGCATGGCCGGTCTCACACAGCCCTGGGGAAGCCTCGCCGAGGATATCACGCTCAGATAAAACCGGGTTCACCTGCACCTGCCTGGGAAATTTGTGGAGGATTGAGTTTCTCTTCTAGAAATGTGGATCTGACGAAGCAGGCCACTGATGGAGATAATGCTAGTTTTAAAGGCTCTGTCCTTGTTGACGAGGAAATAAAAGGGGCAGGACAGAGACGATAAAAGGCGGGGAGAAGCATGGAGCGACGGCTGGGCAGCATAAATGTGACAGTCTGATGGTTGCGGGATGAAGGATTTGGAGGGAGAGACATGGACCTGTTCCTCCTCGCACCTCGAAAAGAAAATGATTCATCAGCTTATTGATGCCTTGATTACTGTTCTGGAGATGTGCCAGCTCTAATTAAAAACTTGGCAGAAGTTAAGAGTGTGTGTGTGGTGACCTGTCCCGATTCTGTGATTAAGAGGAGATCCTGGAGAGAAGCTGATTGGAGCATGTTGAGCCGATGTAGTTTTCGCCGTAAAAATGAGCTGCAGAGCTCAAAATTTCTATGACTGTGGAGCAGCAATACAATTACGAAGGTCTGAAGTGAAGAATTACAAGACTGCGGGTGCAAGTAGGGGCTCCTTTTTCATCCATTGATAAGCACATGGATTTGGAAATGGATGCTGAAGGTCACGAAGAACCACGGAAGGGTTTCAAAGAAAATTGTGCAAGTAAGATAAACCTGAGTGGATGAGGCTGAACTGGGAATAGTTCAGGACATCTGATGGAGATAAAGAGATTCTTTTTTAAAAATGGAAACGCCTGAAAGAATGACCTCCTGGAGAGGTCACACAGAGGCTGATGTTAAGAGCTCTGAGTCTGGAGGTGCAGTAGATGGTTCGCCATAATTTGCAGGGTGAGAAAGCAGTTTAAGGTCACATCTCCGTCTGGAGAGTAATTCTCCACGATCTTCCCGCAGCTAACTATGTCTTTGGTTTGTGCTAACCATACCTTAAAGGTACAGTCTTTTTTTTTTAAAAATGGAGTTGTATGAGGTACTCGAGGCTAGTCAGTGTCCTCCCTGTAGAGGCTCCATGTTCTCAGGTTGTAAAGACTTAGAAAGACCTACTGTTGACGGGGACTCCGGAAAAACAAATTTGCTCGCTATATTCTGAATACTTGTTAAATTTTTGTCTCAAATATAAGCTATTGCACATAGATGATATGTCATTTGGTGTGCGGATGAAGCGATGAAGCATTAAATGACACGTGGACGGCTAAATATGCGTCGACATGGCGCAGGTTGAGTGTGATTAGAGGTGGCATGCCATTTAAACACAGTCCCATGAGACAATGTTACTAAGTAGCGCTCCTCATGCAGCTGGACGGCGTCTTTCATTAGACCTTCCCCTGTCTGATTAATGCGCACCTCTTTTAAACTCCACCCCCTAGTTTGTAATGTGGCCAATCCATTTCCCAGTTGAACCCTGATAGCACCATTACAGAGCACACAGGAAGTCGTGACATCACCTTCCCACCAGGACACGTGGACGCGCTGCAGCGCTAGCATGTATCTGGGAGCAGGTTTTCTTGACATTTATGTGTACCTGGACTGCATTCTGTAGTACATTTCTACTGAACAAATTTTCTGCAGATTACGTGGGTTTAAAACACATTTGTTCTTGACAGGACACAACGACCACGTTATTGAGTACCTCATAGAAGGTCTCCAGCTGCTGTGGACCATCTGTTTCAAGGTAGGAGGTGTTGTGGGTTCAGAGATGCTCTCCTGCTTCCTCGGCTGTAACGATGGTTCATGGGGTAACTGTTGTCTTTCCATCAGCTGGAACCAGTCTGGCCATTCTCCTCTGACCTCTGACCTCTGGCATCGACGAGGCATCTTCTCCCAGAGAACTGAGCATCACTGGGTATCTCCTCTGTGTGGGACCATCCTCTGTAAACCCTAGAGATGGTTGTGTGTGAGAACCCCAGTAGATCAGCAGCTGCTGGGACACTCAGACCAGCAACCAGGACACCTTCAGAGACACTTGAACCACCTTTCTTCTCCATCCTGATGCTGGTTTGAACCTCAGCAGATCCTCTTGACCAGATCTGCATGCCTGAATGCACTGAGCTGAAGCCATGTGATTGGCTGATTAGATATTTGCAGCTGAACAGGTGTACCTAATAACGTGGCTTGTTGGTGTATACATATTGTATGTATGAATGTGTGTTGCTGCAATGTGAAGTTAAACTGATGTGTTTTCTCCTTCATCAGGGCGCCAGAGTTGAGCTCTGCTAAAAATCTCCAGGTGACGGACCAGATGCCTCCGTCAGCTCCACCTTCACGCACGTCTGCCGATGCCGTTCGTACGTCGCTGAGCTGCTGCCATGCGATCGGATGATGAGATATTTGCATGAACGAGCAGCTGACCGGGTGCAGCTGACCTGCCCGTGAGTGCATGTTCAGAGGATGATCGGGATCGTGGTTTGTAAATGACACCCGACGCAGCCGCTGAGACAAAGTAAGAACCCAGACCACTCAGGCTGGAATGATCTGGAAAAGTGCACAATCGGCTTATATTCAAAAGAACAATACTGAAATTTTGAAATGCTGAACTCTGCATTTTTGTAGCCTCCTTACATTTTCTTGTAGATATTCGTCATCACTTTTGGTTGTAAATGATTTATGACTCAGAGAATAAACGCGAGACGCACCCTGACCTCCGACGCCTTAGATTTACTTGGAAGAAACTTACTATGAAATATGACATCTCGAGGTTTAAGGAGGGTTGAGATCCACATTATGGCAGTTTGTCTTCCCGGGAAGGCCACTTACTTCAAATAGCACTTATACATTCTTCAGAATCTGCTGCCCAGCTGAAATAACTTCTCACCTCTCACTACCCAGTCGAGACTTTCCCAAATGAAGGAAACACGCCACATCGGCTTATTTTTATTGCAGCTTCAGCGAAAGAAGAGAATTACCCAAAGTCGTGTAAATTAGATTAAATATCCGCTATTTTAAATGTGAAAACATAAAAAAACAACAACACCTTTTTAGTTCAGCATGCACAGCCCACTCTATCAGTCGGTATGATCAGAAACACAGCGTTTCATGTCTGAGCGTGCTCTCACTCCTCCAGGTCGTAGGCATCTCAGCTGAATCAGGTCAGCGGGACCTGGTTGTGTGTCTGGAGGACGTTTGGCTCCTTGTCTAAGTGGGCCTCATCAGTTCGTGCTGTGCCCAAGACTGGGAAGCCGGTCTGAGTTTTAAAGCTCAGCGGGTGTCGCCCGCTCTCTTAGACGTTCACTGGGCTCAGGGTGACTCGTCCGTGCTCCGTTGTGCTGTGACCACTGTTGTGAACGGCTGTCGTCAGAATCATTACAATCATATGAGGTCACCTGTGTATGCCCATGACTCTTTGGTGACTTGTTGGATAATCTTCCTGGCATTGTCATTGATGGATGACGTCATAGACCCCCCCCCAGTTTTAGAGTCGGCTTCCTCCTGTAGGTGTAAATGGATGGCTGAGTGTGGACCTGAGGAGCTGGGCCTTGCGTCTCTTTCGTGGTTCTTCGGTTGCACCCATGTAGAGGTCGTCACACCGTCCACTGCGAGTCCAGTTGACCTGATCCGATTCCCCGAGAGACAGTCGAGCAAATCAAAAAAGCGCTCCATGAACGTAGCCACCTTGCACCTGGCAGACGAGGGCGGGGCTGTGAAGGGAGCCGCCGATCACCGCGGGGAGGCGACAGAGAGACGCCACGGAGACACCCCGGGAGGCCTCGTCAAGCGCTGCAACACAATTATCGCTCATCAATCTTCTCATTCGGCTTGGCCGTCGCCGCTGACGGCGAGGCGCTCGTGCAGCAATTATTATCTCAGCTGGTGTCCAAAGTCGGTGGAATCCGAACTTCTGTCCTCCGAAGCTGACTGGTTGGGGCCCAAACGGACCAATGCGGGGAGAGACTGAAGGAGGAGCTGTGCTGATTGTTTATCTCACTCCAGAAGCTCATGATGTGATGAGAACTGGGCTGCGTGACAAAAGGTGCAGCGGTTCATCCTCCCACCGCTGCCACCAAAAAAACACGCCGCGCAATACAGACGCGGCTCAAAATCAATCATTCATCTAATCACTTATACAAATAATGTAGCACAAAGAGCTTCACAGAACCGAACAAAGCCCACCTCCCTCCACCCATGCACAGAGCAGAAAATCAATTTTGTAAGTAAAAACAGTCATTACAGGAAGTGAGGAATCGTGGGACTCATAAATCTGCACGGAGGAAAGAGTGTGGGCGGGAAGACGGAGGCAAAATAGAATGATGGAAGTAGAATAATGAGTTACTAAATTTAAAAAACAAGACACGCTACAAGAGCGGAGATGCTTAAAAATGAGCAAAAGACTCAATGTAAGAAGTGTTTAGTATTTAAAGGGAGATCAATCCATAAAACACACGCAGAATAAAATGACGTATCAGTAAAATGGAAACGAACTTTGTTAAATGTATAAACAAATAAATAAATTCAGTTAAAAGCTTGTATAACAAACAAGGGTCTTTAGGTAGGTTGGACCATCTTGGTAATATGATGCGTGTGTGTGTGTGTTTTTGTTCTAACTTTGGGTTTAATTAGAGGGCCAGTACTGGAGAACCACAGGGTTCCAGCAGGTAAAAGCAAATCCAATAAACTATCAGGACAAAGACTATTCGAACTAGTGAATAAAAAGGTCATGAAATGAAGAGAAACGTCTTTACTCGGTCTACCGCTGTTGGTTTTTTTTGCAATCATTTTTATTATTAACCATTCATGATAACTATGCGAGCGTCCAGGTCCTGGCATGGACTGTGTTTTTTTTTTACTGTTTTTGGACTTTTTCAGTTTCATTTCCTGTTTTATTTTGAAATCCGTTCAACCCCGTGTGTGTCAGTGTTTGTGTCCAGCGTTGGTTGAGTTTTCCCGCCGTTCCTCCACCTCACCTGGTTCCTCCATCTTCCAATGATGCTCTTTGATAGCCCAAGATTGCCTGAATGTTTAACATGTTAAAAATGTAACTCGTTGATGTGAAATCAACACGCTGTGTGTGTGTGTGTGTGTGTGTGTGTGTGTGTGTGTGTGTGTGTACACTGCCCTGCTCCGTTTGCTCAGCAGTGAGCAGTTCTCACCAGCGTATCAGTGGTTCTAGCCGTCCATTGTTGAATCGATAAAGGCTTCGCTCTAAATATCAACAGACACACAGTAAATAAGTTAATTAGTTCAACTGTATTTCGTTTAGTGCTGTGGACAGATTGAAAAATTTAAGTAATTAGTCACAGAATTTTCTGTGATTTTTAAACTGGGGCAGTTTATTGTATTTGTTCTCTGTATGTTTGAAGTCTGCACAGCACTTTGGTCAACTCAGGTTGGCTTCAAATTTGCTTTCGAAACAAAGTTTGACTTGACTTGACTTAATCTCGATTTACTGCTTTTCTTTTCTTCAGACTGCAGCTTGTAATAATGGATATTCAAATTTACTTAAAATGCTTTTGTTTCTATAAAATTTATAATATATACTACATATAATGTATAATATTTTCTCTCACTCATTAGCTTCTACTCTGCTGATTGGTCAGCAGTTTTTAACCGTCCAATCAGCTGCAGCGTCGCTGACCTCCTCACTTACAGGTGTGGTTATTGGTCCACCAGTTCCACAGTCCGGCGATGTCGCCTGTAATGGCTTCGCTCCCGAAGTTTTGGTTGGGTGTTTTGCTTTGAAGTGGTTGGTCAGTGATGAAATTACTTCTTCTGTGGTGGTTAAGTTCGGCCGTACAGGTTACTTTAGTTACCTCCAAAGATCCGTTGGGCGACTTCTTAAAGGCAAACTTTCCTCCTAAAACGCCGAGCTCGTCCTCATCATCCTCATCATCCTCAGCCAGGAAGCTCCGGTGAGGCTCACTCAATCGCTTGCTTTCTTCCTCAATTCTATTGTTTTCTATTTTTCTTCCGGTCGTCACAGGTCAACACCACAGGACGTACATTAAGCGCAGCTGCGTCCTCCATCTTCTAACGATTTTCTTTGGCAGCCACAAGATTGGCTGAATTTTTAATGCGTTCAAATTGTAACTCGTTAATGCAAAAAAAATTAAAATTTCCAAAAACCAGGACAGCGACATATTTCTGAGAGGCAGACGTTAATGGGAAGGAGCAGATGGATGCTACTGGGAGCTGTGGGAGGTGAAGTCCCACCACACACACCTGTGAGTGATGCTGGCTGTCACGCTGGCTTTCTTAAGGGGGCTTCCTTCCACCGCTGCCGCCATCAGTATCGCGCTGCCACCTCAGCACTTTGATGGCCGCGGGGCTTCCTCGCCATTGTGTGGCTCCCTCTCCTCTGGCCGATTTAGTACGTCAGTGCAATCCCAGGGCCTGATGCCATTGTTGCTATGAAACTCTGAAACCACATGGAACCAAGCCCAACAAAGGCTGCATGCGCCTGCAGGACACTGGAGGCGCTTGGGTCGGTCCCCCCGCCATAATAAATAGATAGAATGAAATGAAAAAGAAATGCCACAAATTACAACAAGGGGAACAAAAATGTAAAATGTGCAAATCAATTATCGATCAGCAGTGCAGGCAAACCTGAAATATATTAAATTGCAAACAACAACAAAATAGAATAAAAAAAAAATACAAAATACGCAAAATGTTATATGAGTTGAATTTATGAGAATAAAATAAAAACAGAAAAATAGAAATAAATGCAACAAAGATGCTAATTAGAAATGTACTAAGAATAAAATATTTTAAATATATACATATGTATTTAAAAAAATGTACATAAATACAAAAATGCATGCAAGAAATAATAATAATAATTATTAAAGATAATGATAAATCTATTAGCATAAAATCTATCAGCCACGGAACAATTACTAGTATGTTTGACCACTTGTTAATTGCAAAATTGAACTAATATTTCATGTGTTTCCGGTGAGTTTGCTAACTGGCCTTGTATACTTAAGTATACCGGGTTCAGGGAGACCTCGGATTTGTGGTTCCTGATTGAGTATGAATCATCGAATCATTAACTCGGATGATGACAAGCTTTAATTTCCGGTACAAGGAAACAAGAAAGATACAAGGAGGTCCAAGGCAAACAGAATTACTTGGAGATTCAGGTAACGCATGACTCATCTGGTGTCGGCGTGGTGCTAAATGACAATGAATTGTAAATCAGAGTGTAAAAGGGAACACCTTGAACAGGGAGCGTCCGAACTGTGGTCACATTTACGATGAGGAACTTAGTGCTGCGACAAGGACACGAGTCCTCACGGGCAGCAGAGGAAGGTCTACTGGACGGCAGCCATCTGTTCTCTAGGCGTCTCCGAAATTATAAAAAATATATTTAAAAAAAAGTTGATTTAAAAACAAAATGTGTGTGACCCCTGAAGATGAATGTTGGTGTCACTGTTGGATTGAAAATTACCAGATTGAAGTTTATTGATTCATTTTATTTATATTATTATTTTTAATTTTTATTTATTTATTTATTTTGAATTAAAAAAAAAAAATTAAGTTTATGTCTCACTCTGTATGTCAAAGATGAATTTTTTTTACCACAAGCCTCTAGACACCGACGAGTGGCTGCCCCCCGGGGACAAGACATGAGTGAGAGTCGGGCCTTCGACACCGTTATAATAAATTAAATTAAAAGTGCCGCCGGATAAGAGCCTGAAAGCATGAGTGCCCAAAACTCATCAAATGAATTAAGAGGTTTATGTAAAGTCCAGAGGCTTTTGTGAAACAGCACTCCAGTTATCGCAGGCCACCTTTGCATGACTGGAGGCAGAAAGTGACTGTCAACTGCATCCAACTCTTTTCTTTTCAGCGCTAATGAGCCAGAATGGGCCGACGGTCGAACGCAGTCATTTGTCACCAGTCACTGCATTATGGTTCTGTTTTCTATTGAATATATGTTCAGGCACTTTAAAAAAAATAAATAAATAAAAAAAAGAAAGAAAGTTAACATCTTACAGTATTAATTATCCTGACAAAAAAATAGGCAGAGCAATAATTGAGATGCCAGTAACAGAAAAGTAATTTTCCTCTCCATTTTCATTTGACTTCATCACCAAAAGAAAATTAATTATTCAAGCTGTGTGTCTGACAAGTGAGTTATCCATGGCGAGGAGGATGGCGGGCTCAAAACGATGCGTGGAAACGGTATTTAATATGTCCCCGCTGTTGTTCCAGGGAAATAAGATAAGATCAATTCAATTGTTGGAGAGTCCGAATGTGGAGGAAAAAAGCTGCTAATAAAATTTAGTGGCACAGAGGTACACACACTAAAAGACATGCACTTTACATTATTCACAAATATACCCGTGGAAGTTATTTTTTCAAATATATTTTTTTTATATTCTAATATCCCTCACTAGTGCCTCGAGGGAAAATTACTTCTCTGCTTTTGATCCATCCGTAGCGAACACACACCACATGCATAGGGAGCACACACACCTGAGCGCAGGGCTGCCGTCGTGGGGTTAGGTGATTTGCTCAAGGGCACAGTGGCTGAATTAACCCTTAGATGCACGGGTGATTGGACCCTGCACTCCTCCAAAAGTGGGTTAGAAATCAAGAATCAACACGTTTTTGTGCCATTTCTTTCATTTTTGTTAAAAAAAACCCAAAAACCTTTTATGTTTATTGTGCACACAAGAATGATTTTCCTGTTTGAGTTATTTTCATTTGACAGTTTTTAACATTTGGAACATGATTAAACATTTTGAACAATAGTGATTAGTCTAAAAATAACTCAAACAGGAAATCATTCTTGTGTGCACAATACAAAACAACATAAATTATTATTCATGACAAAAATGGCGCCAAAACGCATCGATTCAGATACGGGTAATAATACAAAAACTACAATTTCTTGAAATGTATAAAAGGTAATTTCAGAATTTAAAAGGCATTTTATCTGTCATACATGTGTTTTGAGGAATACCTGGAATATGAAACGATAAATTTTGAATTGCGAAGATATACAACGGCCCTCTGAGCCCATAGGTTGTCAAGGGGCCGTTGTTAAGGGGCCGTTGTTAAGGGGCCGTTGTACCGCTGCGTTCGCTCATTCCTGTGTTTGCTCTTCATCTTGCTGTTTTTTCCTGAGTTTACTTTCCAGCGCGCTAATAATAACACGGGGTGTTCACAGGTAGTGATGCCAGCAGCTGTTGATGTGTACACGTGCGCGTGCACACACACACACACACACGCGCACACACACACACACACACACACACACACACACACACACACACACGCTCCCTTGACCCTCCTTTGGATGAGCAGGTGACAGCAGGTGGATTCGGGGAGACAGATTGAGATGGATGGTGACCCGAAGGTAGACGGAGAGAGAGAGAGGGAAGGAGGTGAAGGGGATGGTTGGGCAAAGTTTCGACTGAAGTTTGGAGGTGAAACTCCTGATAATTTTGCACTCATATTCTCTCAATCTGAATCTTCGTTTGTTGGAAGTTGGCTCGAAGGACAGTGAGCGAAGAGACGTTGGCGGAGAGTTGCCGTTTTGTTCGGACTGAGAGGGAAAAGCATCCAGACTACTTACTTTGATGGGAATTCAATGCTTTAAGGCGCTTAATGGACAGGAGAAAGCATATTTCAAGCGTGTGCGGCTGCTGTACAGGAGACTCGTCAAAAGCTGTGGAGTCTGCGTAGTTATTTTTTCGCTGAATATCCAACACTGTCGTCAACTGCTGAATAAATATGGAACCTGCAGACAACAAGCCCTCCGGCTGTTGACACCCCGAAAAGCTGAGCGGCGTAAATGACTTCCATCTTGATCTCGGAGGAGCCTCGCTGCCCGCAGTCAGACAGCTCTTCCTCCTCTGTTATTACGCAGGAAATGATACAGCCTCCATTATGGTTATTGGGGCTGTAGCTATTTGAGCTGCGTGTCTGGTAATAAGAGCAGAGCAGGATGCTCTTCATTTTTTTTTCAGTTTTCAGCCGGTGGGCTTTTGCAATACGGCGCTGCCAGCTCCATGTGACACGTACACCGAGGCACCTTGTTAAGGGTTGACACTGTTTGAACCACAGACAGGTTTGGGCTCTAATTGTATTCATAACACTGTAACATCAACAATCCCGGTAACATTAAAGTTTGTGCAAGTGCAGGATTTTTTTTTTTTTTTTTTTTTACATACACACACTGACTGATCGCGTCACTAAATCGCTCTGCATTTAAAGGGAAGAGTAGTTATGACTGTTACGAAAACAGTCGATGTTCAGGAGGGATTCATGTCACTCAGAAAAAGTGATGGGTGGATGCGACGCGTTTTCCGAGGACACCTGATGTTTTCTCCTTCATGTCTTCATTTGCACCGGGAGGTGCGGGGAGCGCCGCAGCATGTAACCCCGCAGCTTACATCATCATGTGCGTGGCTGTCATGACGCGCGCTGCCGGAGGGGGGGAAGCAAATTCTGCTCTGTTCTGCTCTTTCGAGAGTCACACGTCAAGATATGACAAAACCCACTGAGGCGATATCTGGTCAAGGCGCATTAACACGTAAAACAATACAGATTACAAACCGTGAGAATCAGCAACTTTCGGGCTGCAAGATTATAAAAAAAAAAAAGTATGGAGATGTCTTATTCTTCTTAAAGGGATAGTTTACCCCAAAAATGCTGACCACCAGTAAACAAAAGAAGAAGAAGGGGAGGACCCGTATGCAGTAGTAGAGGACCATATGGAGTAGTAGAGAACATGTACATAATAATAGAGGACCACATACAGTAGTAAAGGACACATATGCAGTAGTGGAGGACCTGTACGTAATAGTTGAGGACCATATGCAGTAGTCAAGGACACATATCCACTACTAGAGGACCAATGGCAAGTAGTGGAGGACACGTATGCAGTAGTAAAGGACATGTACGTAATAGAGGACCATATGCAGTAGTAGAGGACATGTACACAGTAGTGGAGGACACATATGCAGTAGTATAGGAGCATATGCAGGAGTAGAGGACCAAATGCAGTAGTAGTGGACACATATGCAGTAGTAGAGGACCTGTGGCAAGTAGTGGAGGACATATATGCAGTAGTAGAGGACCATATGCAATAGTAATGGACATGTACGTAATAGTAGAGGACAATAAGCTGTAGTAGAGGACCTGTATGCAGTAGTGGAGGACACATATGCAGTAGAAGAGGAGCATATGCAGTAGTAGAGGACGCATGTACAC
>CAAKHG010044675.1:0-16953 GCA_901007715.1 Dactylopterus volitans
AAGGCGTCACCGCCCTGCATCTTTGTCCATCTGGAGGACACCTTCATGCCGTCTTTCTCGGTATAATGACCAGCAGTAACCGGTGTGTGTGTCTGTGTGTGTGTGTGTGTGTGTGTGTGTGTGTGTGTGTGTGTGTGTGTGTGTGTGCGCGCGCGCGCGTGTAAATCTATATGTAGCTGATTTAGAAATGCCTCCGGTAGCTAATACAGTAGCTAATGGCTCAAATAATGATTGTTGCAAATGGAACTGCCGAATCGTGTTCTTGTGTGAGGAGGATGATAAAGATGGGCGCTCTCGGGCGCCGAGACATCGCCGCACGCCGGCCGCACGCCAGCCGCATGCCGGTCGTGCGCGCATCAGCCCCCCCGGTGTCTCGTGGGAACCACACGCATTCATTTTCTACAGCTGGAACCGCTGGCCTCAGCCGCCGCGACCAGCTAGCGTAGCCGCGGCGTTGCCCTTCACTCTGAAAGGGCGACGCATAAAATATCGATACGGCTAAAGCTAAAAGTCTTGTTTTGGTATGCAGCCTAATGCCGATAATGGATCCGCCTCACCTCAGGCCACCTTCGGGGCGCTCGCCGGCTCTCTTTGCGGCGCGCCCGCTCGTTGCTTTCACCATTAGCGCCGGCCCCCGCAAATGCCATTAGACGCCTACCTGAGGACGCCATTTAGGTGATGTATTGGCGCATAATAGAACCGCTGCTTGTGGCGGGATAGTGCCGCCACGAATAAACGGCGTTACTAACGGCCATGCTTTTTCAGTAACGAGTAATCAAGACAGTTACCGTTTCCGCGGTTACGACGCAGTCACCATTACCGGCAGTAAAAAGCGGCGCGTCGCTGTAACTAAACTCACTGAGGCTGTTTTCATCCGAGTGATCCGACCAGGCTCTCTCAGCCACGTAGGAGGGCGGAAAGGGGGCGGAGCAACCGCATAAGTGATGATGATTGGTTAAGGTAAAGCAACGTTTCATGGTAAGCCAACCGGAGGCAGACACACACACACACACACACACACACACACACACACAAACAATATGAAATATGATTGACAGGAACAAAGTGTTTCTCCACCTCGGTTTGTGTCTCGTTGGCCCACAGTGACATTAGATGTTTTCTCTTCATAATTTATTCTATTAAGTCTCGATTTAATTTATTAAACATATTTAATATTCTGTTTTTGATACTGAGTAGCTGAACAGAAAGTCGCATTTAGAGTTCCAGTGAAGAGGTGTGGGGAGGGTTAGGCTCCAAATCCTTTTGACATATTTGAACGTTTAAAAAAAGTAACGCGATAGTTACTTACCCTGGTAACTATTTACTTTTATCATGCTTTAACTTAGTTACTTGCTTTTTGGGAGAAGTAACCAGTAACTACAACTAAATAGTTTTTAAATAAAAGTGCCCGACACCGAGGACGTGTAATCACGGGGTTATAAGATGTTTGCTCGCTCTCCACCTAAACACGCTTGCAGGTGTTTGTATTAGTGAGCGTGAAAGCTGCCTTTCACGACTGCCTCGTTGTTGTTTTTGAACACTCTGTCGAGCGCGCGGCCGCCGGCGCTCCGTCCGCCCGCCCGCCGGGACGCGGCGCCGTTTTTTTTCCATTTCCACCGTGACAAATACTCTGCCCTCATTCTTTCAATATTCCAGCTTTCCGTACTCATTTGTTTGCATACAAAGAATGAGAATGTGGGGGAGTGACAGATCATCCACGTTTGACGGGGCAAAAGAAAAGGAAAGGAGGAGTTAGACGAGTGTCCGGGATCAGCTGATAAACCGGCCCGTTTAGGGGCGTCCAAGACCGGTTCGACAAACCCAGCCGCAGCAATGGAGGGCGGCTGCGGATGGGCGGAGCAAGGCGGAGGAGGGCGGAGGCTCGGCGAAGATGGAAATTAGTCACCTCAGCAGCTGAGAGCGTGACAAACCAGCTGCTGGGCAACTGGCGCTCCAATTAGCGCCGCCGCCACCGCCGCCGCCGCCTCCGCCGCCGCCGCCGCCACCACCACCGCCACCGCCGCCGCAGTCTGGCCTTTTCCACTGGGCGGCCTGTTATTCAGTCTTCTCAACCATTTTCTCCAATTTGCGCTCTGTGCTGAGGCCGGGAGTATTTCTGACAGAAGGAGGTTATTATTATTATTATTGTCGTAAGCAAGAAACGATGCGGAGAAGGAGGTGGGTGGAGGAGGGGGGGGCGAGAGGCAGGAAAAGTGGCTAACTGGGCGGAAACAGCTCTTGGCCCATTTTCCTTTTGCTGCAGATGCTCACAGTCTTGGTGGGAAAGCCGCTTCACTTGATGGACTCGGGCGGGTCTGAGTGACTCACTAAAGTGATCCGCTTCACTTGAGTCACTTGAGTCCGTGCTGTTGCCCCCCCTCATGCTCCCTCCCAATCCCAAAAAACAACACACACACAAAAAAAAATAAAAACCGTGTCGCTATGGCTGCATCCATGGTAACAAACCACATCTGCGTTTTTAGGCTACAGATGTTTATTTCAAAATCCAACAAAAAAATAAAAACAAACAAACACAACTTAAATTCAAACAACAGCAAGTGGAACAAAAATATTAGATGCTTGAAACAATGACCAAAAATCAAAAGGCGTCAGATGGAGAACGACAACCGAAATGTGCAAAAGTTATGTAAGCTGAGTATATACCTCAACAATAAAAACACAAATATAGAAATAGCAAGAAATGCAACAAAAATGCAGAGTGCAAATTAGAAACAGGCCAAGAATTAAATATTTTAAATAGCTACATAAACATAATCAACCACACTGAACAAAAACGCAAAATGTGCAAAAGTTAGATAACCATATATATAAATACAAAAAATGCATGCACAAACAGTCATCATATCATCATCATCATAGTATGTTCATAAAATGTATCACCCACATAACAATCACCAGCGTGTTTAACCGCTTGTTTATTACAATATTTAACTTATTACTTAGAATCACTGACTGGAGTGAATCAGTGAACCGGATTATCTGAGTCCGCCCTGTTTTACGGTGAGTCGCTAACTGGCCTTGTGTACTTAGCATTAGCCAGCCAGGAGGACTCTATGGATCCGGGTTCATGGAGACCTCGGACTCCTGATTCCTGATTCAGCACGAAGATTCGAATCATTAACCCGGGTGATTCGGCCCAGCAGCTTTAGCTCACAGCTGAAGTTTTAGAGTCAAGCTTTCAGCAGTGAAACAGCAGACTGATAGTCGTCTATAGTCGTCTAGTTTGAGCTGTTTGGACGTCCAGATTACATAATTTAAGATTGGCAGCAGCCTTCCACTTCCTCCGATTGCACAAAAAAAAAAAAAAAAAAGCCTAGATATGTAAAAAAACCTAATTCACAAATAAAGTTACTCTCAAACGCACATCAGCGAAATTAGGAAGTCCCTCAAATGACAGAAAACATCAGTTTTTTTTTGTTTTTTAGTTTGTCCCATCTGCTAACTTGAAGGAGGTGGGATTTATGACCTACACCACAGCCGGCCACCAGGGGGAGGCGATTGGGATCTCTCGGCTGCACGTTTGAGAAGTCTACGGGTTTGTTCGCCTTTTTCAAAGAGGACGGAGGACCTGCGGATGATCCGACCGCCATTATGAATTCCGTGCTGAGCTGGGCGCCGTGTATCCTCCTCCTACTTCTTCTTCTTCTGCGTCCCCTGCTCTTGTAGCTTGTCATTTCCGCAGCTGCACCGTGGCGGGACAGAACAGGGGGAGGCAGCGCTGCTAACGGTTGGACGCACGTCATGAATATTACACCGCTTACACGGAGAAAAAACCGCTGCCTGGCCGGGCGAGGACGGTGTTGGCGCTGCCTCCGGGACGGCCAGTAAGAGGAGGATCTAGTCCAGGCGGGCTGAGATTGGCAAGTTGGACGACCATGCAGATCAGCCAGATGCAAGAGCACGTGAGGATTTATAGAAAAATTCATAAGGGGAATTCTTTTTTTCTAAATATCAGATTCTCCAACTGTATGAAAAGGGAGCAAAAGAACTCGCCGGCTCTGGGTGCCGCCATCTTGTTCTCTTCTTGACCCATCAAATTTGATAACCGCAGGTGGAAAAGAAAAACATGTATTTATTTTCTTTACATTGTCCTACATTGTGGAGGTTTGGGCGAGAATTTTAATCGGGCGTCTACCCGCCCAACCTACAGCGGCGATTTTGCTCCTAAGCCAATCCAGAACCAGTCAGGTTTGGGCAGCTTATCAAAGCTCCGCCCCCTAAACAAGCAAAAGCAGTACTCAGTTTGCTTGAGGCAATAAAATGGAACGATACCAGTGTTGCCTCCTGTATTCCAGCACTGATGCATATGAGTCGGATGACCAAAATATTAGGGACTCCTCCCAGTATGACCCAGTAAAGTTCATCAGCATCACAAATAACCCTCATTAGAAATCATTGAAACATGTCAGCACACTTACTTAGAATGAAAATGGGCGTGCGGCCGGCGTCGCGTGGGCTCGGCTCTCACCGAGCGACGGGATCGGCTCGCGATAACGGAGAAACCAGCCGGCCGGGCCCTGCTGGCCAGCTCCTGGGGTCCATTACGCCCAATCAGCCGAGTGACAACACTGAACCGGTCAACAGCAGCGGCAGGACAGGCCCCATTTAGCTTAATGAACATCTACACCCACCTGCACCCCCCAGCGCCTCAACCCCCAACCCGGAGACTAATTAGTGGGTGCCGATTTTCGTTGTCTGGAGCGAGCCAACAGGAAATCGAACTGACGGGGCGGCGGTCCGTTAAGAGACATCAATAGTGAGCCTGTTTGCGTGGCAACTAATGAGGCGCAGCTCCGGCCTCTTTGTGATTGGATAAGTGGAGTCTGACACGCCAAGCCGAAGCCTCGGGAAATAAAGAGCGATGGCGCACGACTGTTTAAAGAAGGAGGTGAATCCCTCCGCCTGGACGATTCCATACCGCTGAAATCTCCGCAGAGGACTCCGGCCCTGCTCTGGCTTCACCCGCCGAGTCCTCCCTGAGCTTCCGATCACAATCGGATCAGACAGGCGATAGCGGGGGGAGGAGGGGAAACACTTCCCCCCCATGCTGCAGCGACACCGGGACAGGCCACCGCGCCCCCAGAACTCCCCCGGTGCCACGGAAGAGCACTCAGCCTCTGTTTTATTTACACGGCCAGCCCTCATGCCGCAATATTAAGCAGCCTTCATGTTGAATTACCGACGCGGGACGAGGAGGCGCGGCGCTCGGGTTTCACCTCCTGCACGTCCCCGCCGGCCCGCACGCCTCCGAGTTATCTCGGGTTAACAGCTGCGGCTTTGTTTTATTCAACCGGCCCCAGGAAGCGGCAGCTTTCCCATCCGGTGGGTACCTCAGATGACATGACGGCGTCGCAAGTAAAACGGCGTTGCTAGCTGCGTTACCTTTTTCAGTAATTGGTAATCAGAATGGTTACTGTTCCCATGGTTACAACCCTGTTACCGTTACCGACAGTACAAAGCGGCGCGTTACTGTAACTAAACTCACTGAGGCTGTTTTCACCCGAGTGATCTGACCAGGCTCTCTCAGCCACGGAGGAGGGACGGGAAGGGGGGCGGGGTAACCGCATAAGTGATGGTGATTGGCTGAAGTAGAGTAACATTTCATGGTAAGCCAATCAGAGGCAGAGTTGGGCGGCTCACACACAAATAAGTATGAAATATGATTATCGTTTTGTCTCACATTGTCCCACAGCAATGTGACAATAGTGCAAATTAGTACACAATGTTTTCTCTCCATTTTATAAATTAAATATAATTTACGTTCTATTTTATTGACAATAATACGGAAAAGGAGATAGGAGGGGCTATTCAAACAGATCCAGGCCCAACATCAACGTAAAAGTAGAAAACAATGAAACAAGACGGAAACAAAACATCAACTCAACTAACAGGATATGAGACTTAACATATTTAAGGATGAATATAGAATTTATTAAAAAATGACAATAAAAAAGGGATAAAAGATGGTTAAGGTTTAAGAATCTGTACCACCTAAATGTCGGATCACGGAAGGCAGAAGATGATTGGGAGAGCCGTTAGTTTTTCCCAGGCAGGTGAAACATTTGCGATGTCAGCAGGACGTAGATGTGGAGTAGAAAATATAAAATTCTATGAATGATATAAAAATTGGGGCTATTGTTTATCATTTTTCATGTTCACAGAAATTACAAAAGCGTGGGGAATCGAGGTTCCCTCTGGGTTCTTTTGGCTGTTTTTTTTTTGACTGGGAGAAGACGTGCAATCCTGGAGTTATAGCTCCGACCCCGGAACACTGTTGGGGTATCTGAGTGGATTATTATCCTAGCTGGGTTATAAAGTCGGGGTTCCTGGACTGTGCTGAGATTGTGGGGTTTCCTAATTTTCTGTGAAGGACCCATCAAGGGACACTTTCAGATGGAACTGTAATGAACCGTAATTAACCCGTTTCAATTCGGGGACTCTGGGGACTGATTGGTTGAATTTTTTTGTACGACTGCATGAACGTCGCCGCTGGTGTTTTTTTTCCGTCCTGTGATCCGGCTGCATATCTACTTTGGTTTATCTATTTATTTATTCTCCAAAGAAGGTGGGTCGCGCGAGAGGTGGCGAGAGACCCCGTTAAATTAATACTCTGGTTTTGCCCTGCGAGTCTTTGTGCAGCCCATCTGCTCGCTTCTGGCGCAGTCAAACCGCTTATGGGTGCAAGTTATTAAAGCCGCCCTTTACCTTAGTTAGCCTAGCATATTATTTGGCCTGGATTATTTTAAGAGTAAAGTGAGACTGTCCACCTTCCTCTTAGTTCAGAATTGCCGGGTGAGTTGTTACTGAGGTCGACGTCACTGCGTGTAAATAGCTGCTGTCAGTGGAGACGAATGTATTGAGATGTGGCGAGCAGCTGAAAGGTGCGAGACCTGGGAGCCTGCGTTCAAGATGGAGACCAAGCGCTTCACCTGCATCTTTAGCTGCCGATTCAACCATCAGGCCGCCGATTTGAGCCCAGGATCTGGGGGTCGGGCCTTGCCGGCTTCGCCTGCCCGTCACCGCCCAGCAACCCCCTCCCCCACCCTCGCTGAAGAGCTGACGAACGCTGACGGTGGCGTCGGCATTCTGGTTCAGAGCGTTTCCGAGCGGGGAGGGTTGGGGGTGGGGGCGGGAAAAACATCCCGATAAAGATGTTAGCGCCACGAGCAATTTGATCTGGAACCGCGCTTGTCAGCAGCGTCTTTACAGCCAGGCTGTCGGGATGAATGAGAGGCCCCGGCGCCAGCTCCGAGGGGAGGAAGCTATTCCAGACTCGCGCTCCGTGATGTAAAGATGTCCTCAGCACAATGCACCGCGTAAATTATAACATGAAGTGCTCCCCTACACCTTCCGCCAGATATGCAGTCAGAAGAGGCGGCCGCGGAGAGTGAAAGCTGAGCGTTCTCCTTGCGTCCTTGCAAGATTTCCCCGGAATCCCGTCGCTCGTTAACGCTCTAAACTTTCAAATGTAATGTCAGACAGACAGATTTAGCTAAAGTTAGCGTCGCGGCAGTGTCAGGGTGAAGTGATGCTTGTTAAGGCCGCCTCACACCGACGGCCGGAGACGGCGCCGGATTAGTCCGGGCGTGTCAGCTGACCCCCCCACTCCCCCTCACCACCACCAACCCCCGGTAATTGCCGTCTCACAGAGGGTGGTCTGTTTTAGCTGTCAGACTCGCTGCTCATCCTGCGCTGCTGCCGGCTCATTCGCAGCCACCCTCCGTCCGTCTGTGGGCCGGGTTTCCTCACACCTCCCGAAACTCATTTTTTTTTTTGTTTTTCTTTTCTTCCCTGCTTTTCCCGCGTCCCCTTTTCCCTGAACGTCACATGACAAAGCGTCCCTCAGACCGGAGAGACAGATGGGTTATGTTGCCTGTTGGTTCGCTGAAAAATCACCCGAGTGGTTACTTGGAAAAAAAAAATGACTCCAGCATGTTTCTACCGTGTGATACAAGTTGGGAATGTTTATCTATAGGTGCTGGTTTTTGGTGGGTCGGCTGGTAGGTTTTGTTATTGGATGGTAGTTTTGTATTTATTGGTATTGGTGGGTAGGTTGGTATTTATTGGTATTGGTTGATTGGTTGGTAGGTCGATAGGTCTTGGTATCCCATTGACTGATTGGTCATCGGTTCCGAGCGGCCGAGAGTGTCCAGAGATTTCGGCGTCATGGCGGCAGCTCCTCCACATGTGGAGTCCTCATGTTCTAAAACTAAAAGCAGTACAGCAACAACCGCTCGAAGCAATAAAACGGAGGTTCAGAAACAGTCAAATGAAATAGAATCCACACATTCGTAGACATCTAGTGCCGAGCGCTGCGACCTTTACCCCGCACATTAGACATTTTACTTTCCATTTAACCAGCCATGACACCTTCAGAGACACTTGAAACCACCTTTCTTCTCCATCCTGATGCTGGTCTGAACTTCAGCAGACCCTCTCGACCAGGTCAGCTTTACATTTGATACGTTTTTTTAAGAGAGCAAAAAAAAAAGGAAAAAAAAATCACATCTTTACGAACAAATCAGTTCCATGTACACCGGAGAGCGGTTATAAACACGCCCCTGTTTTTGTTGTGTGTGTGTGTGAACGAAGGTCAGTGATGAGCCCGCGCCGCGTTTGTGGGACGAAGTGGTTTGATGAGATTTTTTTTATTTTTCCCCGGTAAAAAATATTAGAAATTAATGAAACACTTTCCTCTAAACTCTCACGCTGAGATGAATGCGGAGGGATCCTTTAGTTCCAGACGCACGCGCCATCTGATGCTTCTGCCAGGAAAAAAAAATAAAGTGCCTTTGAGCCGCTGCCATGCGAGCGCTCGCATGGCAGCGGCTCTCTTTCACTGTTCCGCCTTTATGATTCGATTCCAATATTTGCTCTCTGAAATTGTTTGCGATCCAGTTTTGGGTTTTACTGCGAGGGACTTTTATCGAGTTGGGGCGTCAGTGGATCGATGGGTAACTTTTAAGTTCATCCGGTCTCGAAGCGTGCGTCGGCCGCCCTGACGCATCGGCCGCGGTCGCGGCGCGCCGACTCCCACCTGAGCCCGAACACGCCACCTTGCTCCCCTGTTTGCTCGCTCTGATGAGAAGCGACGGGGGGAAGGAAACGGTCCGGAGAGATCGGAGGAGACGTGGCGAAGACGGCGGGGCGGCGGCGATCGGCTCGGTTAGCGGTGCGGGCTGCGCCCCCGTCAAGCCCCTCCCCCTCCCTCCGTCTCCACCTCTCACGCATCCCGGCTTCCGCTCGACTCTCGCTTCCTTCCATCCGTCCGTCCGTCCGTCCGTCCGTCCGTCCGTGCTGCTGCGATTCACTGGACAAAACAACCAGCGTTCAAAATAAGAAATGCCGTTGGAGGGTTTTTATTGTCTTCAGTTCTTGTTCAAACCGTAAACTGACAGACGATAATGGCGCAGGAGGATGGAAATGTGAGACCATTCGGGGCTCCATAAAGCTGAGAGAGAATCCACGTTAGCTGTTTGTATCGTATCTTAAGCCTTATCTGACGTTTCCTCAATAAACTTTAGAAAAAAATAAAAACTTTAGACAGAAAGAAAGACGGAAAAAAGCAGATTTTTCTTCTTTTCTAATAAAGCGCCACCTTTTTTTTTTTTGGTCGTTAAAAAGGTTTCCCACCAAAGAGGCCATGTTGTCAGCCATGTTTGTTTGTGGGATGATGCAAAAAATAGATTTAAGACCTCAGGAACAACTGGTTAAATCTGGGGAAAGAACCAAATCCAGATCCAAATCCAGATCCAGATCCAGATCCAGATTCTTCTCGGACCGCAGCCGTTATTTGGGATGAAATCTTTTTTGGGTGGTGTCTGATGGGCAGGCGTTTATCTTGTGTCCCGCCTCCCGGATGGAGGCCGTGTGCTCGGCGTCCACAGCCCATCGGACCCGGATATCGGGGGAACCGGCGGGGTTCCTTCGTGGATTTGTTTCATTCATGCGACTGTTCAACCTCCCCGAAGGCGCCTCACTGATTCCCGTCTGATCCGCCAGCGCTCCCGCCGCTGTCGCTGCCACTTTAGGCTCCAGGCGCTGCGTTCGGGGGCCCCTCTCCCCTCTCCCCGCCCCCGCCTGCGTCGCCTTCCTCTTGTTTTGCCGAGATCAGACCTCGTCTTAACGGAACCTTCACGACTCCGCTGGAGCTCAGCGTTTTTTTGTCATCATCTGAACCTTTAAAAGAAGATACAGGAAAACACTTTGTCCTCCTCTAGATTTTCATCACCGGAAAACAACAGCGAGACGTTTTTATCATTCGGGACAAATTCCAAAGCACTTTTACGGGACCAGAAAGTGGAGTTTTATTTTATTTTTTTTACAGATTGGGTCTTTGTCTGCTTCAACGCCGGCTGTTTAAGCCTGTGAAAGATGCTTTTTTAATTTATTTTTTCCCCCCCTTTTCCCCATCACTCATAACCAAAGGAGAGACGTAAAGAAGCAATCGGAGCCTCATTTTCCGGATCGTTCCATCAACATTTCCCCCCCCCCCCATAATTACCGTCATCTATCGCAATCATGGCGACTATTTGCTGGGCGCGCGACGTGCTTTCTTATGCGTCGCCTGTCGTACGTCACTAATGGTGAATGATTGCGTGCAGTTCCGGGCGATGAAATAGGCTCCTTGAGTTGGCCTGGTCCTGGACTGGCCTCGCACCGGGAGGGTCCCTGTATGGCGGTTCGTCGGATCCGCAACGGTATTGGAGGGGCACTCAAATGTTGGGAAGGGGGACTCCTAACCCTCGAACACTAATGTTAAAATTAGTAACACCATCACTAACGTTGGGTGTATTTTACCCGATATGTAATATTCTGGATGAAATATAGTTTTTCATCAATTTATGTAAAAGTACAACACTATATACCAAATTGTAGTACTCTTCTTTGGAGAGTTGGGAACTTCACCCTGAAGTTAGTGTTCTAGGGTTAACTCCTCTTAACTGTTGCTTGGTCGGCCCACAACACAGTAACAGAATTTAATCCATTTTTATTTTATTTGGATTTAGCCAAAGACAATTGCGGTGTAAATTTTATTAAAGGGTTTCTGTAGTTGGAGAGAAGCCTGATGAAGGCGGCCTCCATCGCCGCGCCCGCAAACACAAACACATCAGTTTCTGTGCCGTTTATTTTTAGTAATCAGCCTGTTTGTCGCCTCGCGGTCGGGAGCCATGGCGCTCGTTAGCACAATGAAAAGAGCAATTAAAAAAAACAAAAAAAAAAAACGGCTTTTCTCGAGATTCCCGTGAGTCGGGTTCGATAGCGACAGTGGCTGCAGCCTCGCGGGCCGAAAATAGACGTGTTGATCATCCGCCAACGCCCCTGCTGCCACTGACGCTTGCATTCGGGTTGGGAGGATCCGCAAAGCGCCGCCTAGAAGACGCCTGAGCCAGGTCCTGAACCAGCCTCCACGACGACTACTCACAATGCAAGTAAATGGACAAACACAAGCGGGTCTGACTGACCCGACCTCGTCCTTGAAAGACCAGAGGATGGAGTAGGTTTGTCGTTGGGAAAGATTTGGATTTGTTAAACCCGCCAGGCAAGACAAGGACATGAGCAACCACCGGCCCCTTGGCCCCATATAGCAGGCAGGGACCACCACACGCTCATCTGAAGGGAGAACCAGCAGAGGGCCGCAAAGGGGCCTGCCACCCAGCCAGAGACTGGCCCACAACGGCCTTGGGTCCCCTCCTCCACAGCCTCACGTCCCCACACCCGTGAGGCCCTCCTAGACCCCATCCCTGGGCCCCGCCACTGTGGGGAACACAAGAGCCACCCTCCACTAGAGGGTGGCTACTGGAGGCTACCGAGGGAGCCAGGGTCCAGTTCAGCAGACACGGCGGTCCACTGACCAAACCGGAACCCAACCGCCCCTCCCGCCAACAAGAGCGGAGCTGTTTCTATCGGCTAGAACCAGTCTGGTCGTAGATCAGCAGCTGCTGGGACACTCAGTCCAGCAACCAGGACACCTTCAGAGACACTTAAACCACCGTTCTCCTCCATCCTGATGCCGGTTTGGACCTCCGTGGACCCTCTCGACCACGCCTGTGTGCACGGTTGTGAGTAGATGAGCAAATCTTCGGTTATTTTTTGGACATTGACCCTCACCAGATTTGAACCTTCGGTCCCGATCGGTCGGAAGCCTCCAGAGATGTCGGCGTCATGGCGGCAGCTCCTCCACCTGCGGAGTCCCCATGTTCTAAAACCAAAAGCAGCACAGCAACAACCGCTCGAAGAAATAAAACGGAGGTTTAGAACCAGTAAAATGAAATAGAATCCACACGTCCATCGGCATCTATTGCCGAGCGCTGCGACCTTTACGCCGCACATCAGCCGTTTTACTTCCCATCTAACCAGCCGCAATCATTACTGCAACACTTTCTGGTTATTTGCCTGAAATCTTGCGCTCGCCGTACAGTTGGAATTAAACATGCTGACACATATCTCAGAAGGTTATGAAAACTTTGAAAGTAACGACCTCGCCGGCTGAAAGTGAATTAATTTTCCTCGTTGGCAAATTAAGCTTGCGTTTTTGTTTTTTTTTGGTTTTTTTTTGCCCACCTTCCCTTCGACTGGACGCAGACGCGCTTCCCCTCCACTCTGATTAATGAGCAGACGCCGCGTTTCTGGGAAAGGCCATAATTCATATGAATTCATAATTCATATTTCGGCGGATGGATGTATTTATTTATGTATTTATTTTTTTGCGGCGGGCTTTGTTTATGTACAGTGGAGGCGACGCTCGCGCTTGGCTGATATATGTCGCTGGCGGCTGATTGGCCAGCTGCTGACGCTGCGTGTGTTTGAAACCGCCCGCCCCCGTGGCTCCGCCCCCGTGACTCCGCCCCCGCACCTCCGTCGCTCCGCCCAGCTCAAACTGCAAACTTAAAACAGTAATCCATTGTTTTCCGACAGGAGTGAGCGTTTTTTTTAGCCGCCCGGACAGCCATCTTTATTGACAGCCGAGGGAAGGGTTAACGGCGATATGCAAATGAGCGCGAACATGAGGGCGGAGTCATTCTGGGATTTGAACCCAACAAAATAGAGGAGGGGGAGGGGCATCACCTCCACTGGTTCTGACATGCTGCATTTAGGATTTTTAGGCAAAAGATAATATCTAAATTTGACACTTCAAGCCAGATTTTTGGTGCAAATTTAGGGGGCGTGGCTAATCTGAGGCTCATCTAAAGCCATCAGCTGCCCATATGATCGGGGGCGTATATGAATATGGTACAGTGTCTTTGTAATGGGACTTAATGGAATATATTAAAGCTGGTATGCTAGCATTAGCCTGCGCTGGCCTCGGAAAAACGAAGCCGCAGCCAATCATTGCTCACGTTGGACAGCGCGAAGTTGAATAACAGCTTCAATGATGAGGCAGAACCACCAGCAGGTGGCGACGGCACAGAGGAAAAATGCTCCGTTTCACACTTGATTAGCTGCATTTGACTTAAAAGCGCAAAAAGTGCATCTTAGGGACAAAAAGGTTTAAAGAATATCGATGTAACCGTAGCCATGGTAACCCTGCGTCAGCAGTTATAGCCCTGCATTCATAATATTCATACGCCGTCGATCGTGAGGCTGTTACAGCGTACATAACACCCGACCTGTTTTTTTTTTTGTTTTTTTTAACGTGCAAAGCTATGAAATTAAAAAAGTCCAATCACTTTGCTCCTCGCGTGAAAATCCATATCTCATTTTGTCGTCTCGCTGCTCGGTTAGAAAACAAACTCCTGTGCTGTGAAATGGCGGGTGTCAATTAGCGTCATCGCCACCTCCTGCTGAGGGCCGTGAATAGACGGCACTCGCCCTCATATAAAAAAAACATCCCCTTCAAAATAAAAGCACAATGTTTTTTTTTTTTTTTTCTTTCTTAACTTTTTTTTTTTCCTGCCCACGACCCACTTTTTTGTCATGACCCACCAGCTGAGAGTCGCCGTACTGGTGTGTACAGAACCAGGCGGGGGTTTATCACGCTGTATTTTTAATTAAAGTAATTAAAGCGAGTCCAATCTGCCGGACCTGACAGCAGTACTTTTCTCGTCACTGGCTGCCGTGCGTGTTCAATTCACAAGCCGCGGTCAACAAGTATGGTGGATATTTGTATGGTGGAGTTTAATGTCATTTTGTAATTAAAAAATATATATATATTATTTGTTATTTATATATATTTTTGAAAGGTACTTTTGCTTCTTAGATACTTTGTTACCTCGTCAGCTCATATAATGGATTTTTCCCTTTTTTTGGGGTTCATACTCGCCAGTGTAATGGAAGCCATTATGTATAAGCAATGAATTAAAATTGCCTAAATATTAAAAAAGAGCCTAAATATTTGAAGGCCGGCAGGAGCGGCGGCCGCTTCCTCTCCGCTCCGCCGTGTTGGCGGATTGTGACTCGGCGATCGTGGCTGCGGATTCGCGGCGAAGCGTGATGAGCAGCAGAGCCGCCGGCGACGCTTGGTCGGCAGCCCGATCTCCATCTCGCCTCGCTCCCCAGCATACTTCACGTCTCCCTGCTGCGTTACGAGGCCTCCCAGCGTTAATGCCTTTTTCTAATTCATGTTCTTGTATCCTTTCCTCTCCTTGTCCACTCTCCTTCTTTCCTCCTCTCTCCTCCCTCCTCCACTTTTGTATCCTCACTCATCCGCCTCCTCCCTCCTTTCGTCCTCTCCTCTTTTGCCATCCTCTCCTCCCTCCTCCACTCTTGTATCCTTTCCTCTCCTCTCCTTGTCCACTCTCTCTTTCCCTCCTCGTCTCTCTCCTCTTTCCTCTTCCTCTCCTCTTCTCCTGTCACCCTCCATTCTCTTGTTCTCCCTCTCTCTTCCTCCCTCCACCTCCTCTTCCACGCTTCCTCTTCCTCTCTCTTCCTCTTCTTCCCTCCTTCTCTTCATCCTCCTCCCTCTCTCACCTCCCCTTTCTCCCTCCTCTCTCCTCTGCTCTTCTTCCTCCCTCCTTCTCCCTACTTCTCCCCCTCTTCTCTTCTTCTGTCCTCCTTCTCCATCTTCCTCCCTCCTTCTCTTCCTCCCTCCTCTTACTCCCTCACCCTCCCTCCTCTGTTCTTCTTCTGTCCTCCTTCTCTCTCCTTTTCTCCCTCCCTCCTCCTCCCTTTTCCTCATCCTCGGTCCTCCTCCATCCTCCATCCTTTTCTTCTTCCTCCCTCCTTCTCTTCCTTCCTCCTCGTTCTCACTGCTGCTCTCCTCTCTCTCCACCTCCTCCTCTGTCCTCGTCTCCTTCTATCCTCCTCCATTCCCCCTCCTCTTCTTCTTCTTCCCTCTTCCTACCTCCTCTTTCTCTCTGCTGCTCCCCCTCTCCCTCCCTACTCCTCCATCCTCCTCCATCCTTCTCTCTCCACCTCCTCTTCCCACCTCCTCTTCCTCTCTGCTCCTCCACTCTCTGGTTCCCTCTCAGGGTTTCTAAAAGGGGCTTTGATCATTTTAACAGCCTCATGAAGCTGACAGGTTCACTGGAGAAAATGTCCTCCTGCTCCACGCTAGATGTTGGAGACGTGACATTGAGACGGCCTGACATTTATTGGGTCGCCAAGGACTCGGATGACATGCGAGTCAGCCGGGGAAGAATGCCCGCACGCTTTAAAAAAAAAGATAGTAAATAAATAAATAAATAAATCATAACACGACGGGGAGGTTCTGGTCAGCTGACACAATATCGACATTCTATCTCCTCCTGCCATGGAAATAAAATAAAAATCGCATCTCCTGCAGGAGGTGCTCAAAGGAACCGCCGAGGCAACGCCATGAAAATGGCGGGAAAAGCTGAATATTTCCAGTGCTGAAAGACAACGAGGCAAGTCCGTTCATATTTGGTTTTTAATTTTAATAATGTAAAAAAAGATTTTAAAAAGTTTGAGTGAAGGGAGAAATATGCTTCAGAAGCTCAACGTCCGAATGGCTGAACGGTTTCTGTCGCTCAAAGTACGAAGAAGCCGCAAAAAAAGGTACAGAAGAAGAATAAGAAGGCCGAAATATTAAGTTATAAAATATTAATAAAATTGTAGCTAATATAACTGACAAGCAAACTAATATCAGGCAGTTTTGGCGACTTTTGTGAAAGCTAAGCAGAACGAAGGTGAATCCGCGAGAGTGAGCGCGTCTGAGTTGATGGGCGGAGCCTGGAGGGACCTCAGCTGATTGGCTCCCTGAATCTGACAGACTCGCGGACCTCGAGTGAGGCGAGGGAGACCGACCCCGCGGGTCAGTACGCACCCACCAGCCATAAGATTACGACCGCCGCGTGTCCACCATAGAGTATAATACAACACATCAGCCATAAGATTACGACCAGCGCGTGTCCACCATAGAGTATAATACAACAGCCCTGCAATCAGTTCTCCCTTCAGGAGGAGTTTTATGTTGGATTGTGATTGAATGTGTGTGAGAGAGGTGTTGACATGTTTGAATGATTGTTATTGGGACTGTAGTTTGTGACGCTGTTGGACTGTGCTGGGTTACGCTGGGACGGGTCCCTAATATTCTGGTTACCATACCGCATATGAGCAGGGTGACCAAAATATTAGGGACGCCTCTCAGTAGAAAAATAATTCAACATGAAAGTGTGCGCGTGGTTGTCGGGAGCCGATTTTTGTTTAGAGGATAAACCCAACATGGGAGCAACACGGTTTTGGCGTCGTCAAGGTAACGCCCATAATCCCTACTGATACATTTGATGCATCAGTTAGCACTGGGATGGGGTCCTGGTCTACACGGACTCTCTCATTGGCTACCACCTGGACGGACTCCCGACTTTAACCTGAAAGCGTTAAACTCGCGGAGCTGCGTAACGTCGCCATCGCTCACGAAAACGTTCCCATTTTGAGCCGTTTCTTAGCAACGGCGCGTCACTGCCGTCGACCCGTGAGGCTCCGCCTTCCAACAAGGCTCATTGCGCGTAACCCAAATAAACGACAGTTAAC
>CAAKHG010044676.1:0-10774 GCA_901007715.1 Dactylopterus volitans
GAAAAGAAGAAGGAGGGGGGGGGGGAGGGGAGGAGGAGGAGGAGGAGGGGGGGGGGGGGGGGGGGGGGTATAACGAGCGAGAGGGATAAACGAGGCGCGGGAGCTCTTTATGGATTAGAGGACCAAAGGAGATCCCACACGGCAAAGCCCTCCCTCCCTCCGCCCAGGAGTCCTTCACCTCATACTTTTCCTTCTTTCCTCATCTTCTTCGCCCCCACATCCCATCTTCCTTCCTTCCTTCCTTCCCTCTTTCCCTCGCCTCCTCTGCTTAGGATGCCAGCTCCTCTCGCCCAATCAGCCGCATCCTTCCGACCGCCTGAGTGCATCAGTGGCGGCGCCGAACCTCTCTGAGCTCAGGTAACTCGCGTTGTTCCCTGCGAGCTGGAGCTTGTCAGGTGAGACTTGTTTCGCTGATACGTGTGTGCGTGTGTGTGTGTGTGTGTGCGTGCGTGCCTTCACGCGCGCACACACACGCACACACACCCCTAACTGAGGGATTGTCTGAACAAAGAAGTGAACTAAAGATTCGGTTGTTTCCACGCAGCAGGAATTGACTGGTATTAAGTGGCCAAGACCTGGACTTCATCAATCATCCAATGAGAGGCCTCGCTGGGGTGGATCTGATTGGCTGTTCTGGGAGCCTCTGTTCCTCGCCGGCGCCAGCGGCTTCTCTTGCAGCAGCATCGGCGCTCTTCACTCGCTTCCCGGCCGTTCCTTTAAATCCTTTTTCTGTTCATTAAAAACACCGCGAGTGAGACGTCAGCAGCAGGAGCCGAAGCTCCGCCTCCCATCTGTGCCGCTCCTGCAGCTTCACCAGCAGGAGGTGCAACCAAAGGATCCTCCTGAGCAGAGGTGGTCACGTTAAGGTTCCTCCAAGACCTGGGAGCTTGGACGATGCTGGTGTCCAGAACCAGAGGTTCCACAGATACGGAGACTGTAGTGGTGGTTCCACCAGAGGAGAACCCAGATGCTCCTTCAGTTCCCAAGAAGATCCTCTTCACTTAGAACCGTCAAGCCCCGCCTCCAACTGAGGGTCTTGCAGTGGTACTGGAGGGTCTTGCAGGGGGGTCCCTTGAGGGTTTTTCAGTTTCACCTGTATTTAAACACGTGAGCTTTGAATCCCCGATCTTAATAATCGCAGGTATGGATCTCCGAATTCCAGGGAGCATATTTGGTCCCGGTTTGCCTGCAGCAGTGTTTCATATTTATGAGAGTGAACGTGCTGAGGGGTGACTGGTAATAGACGGACGTCCTTGACTGCAAAAACACTGGGATACTAAAAATCCTTTTAACCCCAAATTCAACTGATTTTACAACTAAGACGTTGAATCTAATATTCAAAATGAGAAAATTATATTGTTACTTGTTTCTATGATATTGTCTCTTCACACTTGTATAGGGAGGGGGTGGGGGCATTAGCATAACACTTACATGGAGAATCCCATTACACGCCGATTAGCACCATCGGATATAATGTGCTCTCGTTATTGTGTAATTACATGTGTAAGTGCGGCGTTTCATCTTGGTCCAGGCTTACAGCTGGAGGCCATCATGAGAAGAACCGCGTCCACTTAAACCCCGCCCCTTTCTCGCGATGATGTGCTCGTTTTGTCAGCTGCTACATATCAAGCGTACCCACTTCACCCTCCCTGAAAGCCCCAAAGCCGCCTGGGCCCGGCGGCGGCGGCAACAGGCTCCGCCCAGCTGAAAATCGGTCCGCTGAGTTCTGGCCAAGGGGGAGGAGTTCTTGTGGAGCGTGTGGACCAATCACAGGCCAGCTGCCATGGTGTCCTCCAATGGGAGGCTCACGCGACCCTTCCTGCTACTAAAGGAGGAAGCGCGGCGCCATCACCACGATCCTCTATATCCATCCATCATGAAGCAGGAGGTCTCACTCTGACTGATAATGAGCAGACTCACCTAGAAAGACCTGCAGAACCACAAGACTTTCATGAAGCCGTGTGAATGTCGTGTTTCACCTGCGATGTTCAGCTTCTTCATTGATGAGTGATCGATCGATCGATCGCTCATCTGCTGCCTCAGGTTCCACTGAGCCTCATCGTTCATCATGCCGTTCTTAACTCTATTCATTCGCTCGTAAACAAATTACTAAAACAATAAAAGCATTTTTAGATTGATCGGGGAGGTCAATCGATGCTTCACAGCTGCCGACTTCCATAAAGTGAGGGAGGGAGGGGCCAAAGTGGGGTTTTTTACGCCGTCAGCAGGCTCACACATAAAAGCACGTCATTCGGAGTCAATTCTACCTCGGGTCTGTCACCACAGCCGCTGACATCGCCATGGCAACCTGTCGGGACTCGACATGAGCCCGCGGCCCGACCGAACCCGCCCGACTGGCCCGGCCGCGCGAGATCAAACGCAAATGAAAGCGGCTCATTTGCCGCCATTGTTGTCGGCTTCACGCGGAGCCGAGATGCCGGAGCTGATGAGTTTGTGACGGCGAGGAGAGACGGCGTCTGAGTCATCCCGGTGGGGGGTGGGGAGGGCTGGGGTGGGGGGGCGGGGGCGTCGCAGCTTTCAACTACGAAGAGAAGCGCTGCTAACGAAGCGGCGTCGGCAGGCGCGTCGAGCCGGCAGCCTGGCAGGAAGCTCTCAGCGCAGCCGAGCGTCGGGCCGGCAGGAAGCGCGCGAGTCGGCCACAACCACCGCCAACGCTTTCAAATCCCCTCTGAAGATGGCGTACGGTGAGGGCGGGGTCAGGGTCTCCTCTCCCAGACTCTCGGAAGGTTTGGCGGGCGAGTCAAAGCTGCGGAAAGCAGCAGCGAGAACAGAAGCACGCAGCACGCAGCACGCCGCCGCGCTGCCTTTCAGAGCCTGAAACATCCACGACACGACACCGTGTTCCTGTCACGCAGCCTCATGCCGCGCCGCCGCCGCCATCTCGGACGACTCACCGGCGTGCCACTTATTTACATGATGAGGTCAAGCGAGCGCCGCTCGTGAGCAGCCGCTCGTGAGCAGCCGCTCGTGAGCAGCCGCTCGTGAGCAGCCGCCCGACGGGCGCTCAAGCGCACAAAATGTGCTGAATAATGAACAGCGGCTTCAGCCTGAACGACAGAAGCGCCGCTGACAAAACAATCTCGTCGTCGGGTCAAACCTCAGCTGGACGCCGCCGTCGGCAGGAGGAGATAATTGAGGCATCTGCCGGTGCTGGAGACGATGACTTAGCGAACGTGGACGCTGGTCTCTGATTGGCAGGAGCGCCGGGACTCAAAAAAACAACAACAACTACAAAAAAACAGTACTGCAGGACTCTGCTGCGACTCTGAATAATTGATGCAGCCACGGGATGTAGACATGATTACACAGTCTCCAAGGAGACGCACGGCCTCCATGAAGAAGAGGAAGAAGCTCCACGAACTCCTGAGATCTCACCAAGCATCAACGGTGGGAAATCCCTCCACCAGCCAATCACGTAGCAGCTAACATCCACGTCTGTCCATCATCTGGTGAAGCTTGTGAATGAGTTGTCTTTAGTGTAGTAATAGTAGAAAAGTATCATCACCTCACTGGCAGCAAAGGTCAGAGCAGACCAGGACCACCCACACTCCACCGAGCTACGACCGCACGGATGAAACCAGAAACGAGAAACAACAGCCGAAGCAGCGCCGCCAGACGTGGCTCACAGGTCCCATGTTCGCAGGAAGCGGAGAAATCTACTTCCTGTACTGGCACCGAACATCTGCGCTGGCCCCTCAACCAGGATGTGCGACGTCATCACGTGAAGGAACGTCTCGCTCTAATCAACAAACAGCCGTCTTTGCAGAGACGTCGACCGCCGGTGCCAGGACGACCGCCGGCCCGCTCATCTCGCCGTTTCCCATGATGCTGTTGGTTTCGCTGTTCTGTAGGCAGCTTGTTTCTGGAAGCGTCAAAGACGTTTCAAACGCGACCGCGTCTTTGGCTCGACGGCCCCGCCCCCCCCGGCGAGGATCAAACACCACCGGGCTTCAGCCGTCAACGTGACGCCAACCCTGGCAGAACCTGAACCACAACCGCAGACGCGGAAACACGCCGCCGCCGTACTTACATCCCACCATCATCATGGCCACGGAGAAGATCTTCTCGCCATCGGTGGTGGGGGCGATGTTGCCGAAGCCGATGGTGGTCAGGCTGGTCATGGTGAAGTACAGCGAGGTGATGTACAGGGAGTCCTTGCCCGGGCCGCCCTCCCATTGGCCGGAGCCGCTGGCGTTGTAGCGGTACGGCGAGCCGATGCTGATGGCCAGCTGGTAGAGCCAGCTGTCCATCTTGATGGTGTTGGTGGCTTCGTCGATGACCTCGTAGTCCCCGATGCTGTACCTGCGGAGGGAGCCGCCACTCCGTCACAACTCCGGATATCAATCATCAGCACAGACGGCGACTTTTTAAACGTAACGACGATGTCTGGAAAAGACTCCCGAGTGGAGCCTCGAAAAAAGGAGCCGTCACGAGGACGCGCCGAGCTCCCAGAAGCCACCGGGAGAAAGCGGCGGTTTACCAGATGCAGGCCAGCCAGTGGGCCACCAGGCCGAAGACGCAGACCAGCAGCACCAGAACGGCGGCCCCGTACTCCAGGTAGTGGTCCAGTTTCCTGGCGACCCGGCCCAGACGCAGGAGGCGGACCACCTTCAGAGAACTGAAGAGACTGCTGATGCCCTGGAAGGAAGGGGGTGGGGGGGTGGGTGGGGGCAGAAGAGCACAGCATTATGGGTAAAAGTGAGCGAGTGGGTAGTTTTCAGAAGGTCGCTGGTTTGCGGTCAAAAGTTTCTGCAAAGAGCGAAGCAAACTTTCAGAGTCTTAATATTCTCCTTCCAGAGATCTTCTCCTCATCACCTCTCCTGGCTGCCTTCACGCTGGCGGTGAGAGGAACCTTATTGATTCTGCCAGCAGTGAAAGCAGCAGCAGGTGGAGGAAAAACAAAGCCTTCAAAGACGGCCAGAGTTTTTACAGACAGAAATTGAGATATGAAGTTCTCAAAAAATAAAAAAAAATAATCTCTGGTGCCAAAAATCTCCATCGCTGCATGATCAGCGCACCATCTGCAGCCAACAAAGGATAAACTGTAGCGGTCAGGAAAGGGAGCTGCGGGATCTAAGCCCCGCCCACCTCAATCACCGGTGATCAGTGTACTGTTAAAAACACATTTTTACGTTTTGAAACAGACAATAACGTATTATAGAAAGTTAGCGTTACGCGTCCTCTCCACTTTCGTGTGTACGATTCCTAAACAGGTTCTGGCCCCTGGGCTGCATGTCTGCCCATGTGTGGTCCAGATGAAAACAGTCTGTTCTGCCTCTGTGTTGATTTTCTTTAGAGCTGACAGATACTAGAATTTTGGAGTCGATACTGAATATGAGGGAGTGAAAAATCGGTCAAGATATGGGGATCATTGGCCACGACATTCTGGACAGAGGAACATCATATCAGCACCTATCGCTCAATTTGTGTAACATGCAAATATCGGCCAAAAGTATCGGCTGGCAGATAAATTGATAATTTTGCTCTACTTTTAATTCACTTGAAGCCCTTTGAGCTCATCTGCAAATAAAATCGCCCTCTGAATCGAAGGTTATCGGCTAGCTGATTGGTCAGCTCTCTTGACGGCACCTCCTTCCCCGTCCGTCCTTGTGTGTGTGTGTGTGTGTTAACATGCGGCGCGCGCTAACATGCGGCGCGCGCTAACATCCCGCCCAGCCCCCCCCACCGACCACATGACACTTCCAGCTTCCTCGCTGCGCCGCCAGCACCTCCAGCCGTGGGTGGCGGCGCCAGCCAGCACGCCACGTAGAAAGGTCAGCCCGGATTAGACCTCCGCGAACTGTCACGGCGCCTGAAGACGCGCAATGTGAGCTCCCATCAGGCTGCCGGGCCGCTCCGTGACAGCAGGTGGCATCGCACACGCAGTCTCTCACACACACACGCGCGCGCGCATACGCTAGCACACACACTGCTCTGCGGCATCCTCGGGGAGCATCAGCCGGCTCCTCGTGAGAACGTTACATCACATTTCTGCGGCTGTTGTTTGACAGTCGGACTGCTGCCGGGTGAGGTTGCTGCTGCTGCTGCTGCTGCTCCCGTTGACCCGCGCGCGTGTCGCCGTGTAGGTGTTCACGCCTACTCGTGGAAAGAATAAAAAAAAAAAAAAGCACGTATCTCCAAACTTCAACAGGATGAAGAGGCTGCAACCTAGAAGGAGAAGTCTGCTCAAACTGAGGACTTTGATCCTGGAGACGATGCAGAATCTAACTGAGGAGCAACGCGCGCCCCCACGGTGCGAGCTAGCATACGGCTAGCATACGGCTAACGTCAGCAACGCTGATTTACTGGCTGCCTGGGCTCCACCGATCGAATCAGGCAAAACTGTCATCATCAATTTCTTTCCTTTTCACGATTTTCAGACAGACTCTTAAGTGGTTTGATAAAAATGACTTTGTGCTCCGAATATGTTTGATCCAAAAACGGCGGCGTCATTTTCTTTTTTGAGAAACGCCGGCGTGGGTCATGGAGGTGGAGCTTCCACCGCAGTGACGGATCACGGCTGATCTGACAAGAAGCTGCGAACGATCCGAAGCATCTTTAAGAAACAAAGGCAGCCGGCCGCCTCCGACTCAAACTCCTGGACTTCTTCCCTCAAAGTTTCCACGTTGATTGGCAGCAATAAAATATGATCAGCATTTTAGATTTGATCCAACTTGAGCGCGCTCTTTAAACACGACCAGGGAGCGAACGGCACGTTTGCACTTCATTCTTCTGTCGCTCAATCGGCAACTTCTGAAATGATGCAAACAATAATAATAATAAGTGGTAGTCGAGAAAATCATGAGTGAGTCTAGAAATTAGCTTTCGTTTGAAATACTGAACAACTAAAAATACTTCCTGGCTGCTTCGCCATGGGAGACGGTAACGAGGAGGAGGAGCTAAGAGTGACACCTCTGCAGCTTCATCCACCCACTCGTCCTCCGCCAGCTTCCGTCCAACCCTAACCCTAGCTAACCCTAACTAACCCTAACCCTAACTAACCCTAACCCTAACTAACCCCAGCCCTAACCCTAACTAACCCTAACCCTAACCCTGAACCCTGGCAAAACCAGCACGTTACCCTGGCTACCCATCGGCGTTAAAGCGCCGCCGCAGTGATGGGAACCAGACGATAATTCCGCCTGACATCAGGTTGGCTGGTGTAGAAAAAAATCAGGCCGCGTCAGTTCCGTTTAGAACGCGATGAGAGAAGAAGCCGCCGTCGTTAAGGAGCCGATTGGCCGGCGAAGCGGCGCCTCGGTGAGCGCGACGGCCGTCCTCTTGTTTCAGACAACAACAAACGACCAAGGAGAGAATAATTAATAATGAATGAATTATTGCTGGCAGCATCCAGTCCGATATTGTCATATAATTAGCACCAACTAGTGTGGTTCCAGCCCTTACACACACACGCGCGCACACACACACACACACCAGTGTTTGGCAGAGGTTTAACACTCCCACTCACGCAGAGTTCAAACGCAGAGAGCAGCAGTGGCGGCGCCGTTGGCTCGCTCCTTCCTCACTGGACGTGCGGGGGGCTGCCGCTTCCACTCGGGACAGCTCATCCCACTGAGAGCTCAAGTGGAAAATCGCCTCTAACAGACCTCCGGCCCAAAGCCCCGTATAACTCCTCAGTAAGTGGCGGGCGAAATCGGCCGTGGCCAATAACTGATCGCCGCACGGATCATCGGCCCCCCGATCAAACGCCGCGCTCTCGGATTTGGTTCCCGTCCAGATAATCGGACGCCACATTTCTCCTCAATGCCTGGGGAAATGGGTATTTCTTGCAGCCGCTGCAGGCGCCTGGCCACATCTACTGCAGCTCCTCCAGTGTCTGACGCGACACAACATGGAGATGTTTGATATCAGCCTTCACGTCAATAAAACGCCGGCAAGCAGCGCATCCGTATAGTTTCATGATGATCATCGGAAGCGTGAATCAAACGTACCTCGTCCACGTTCTCAAAGGCGTTGATGATGTCGTAGGGCAGGCAGGACAGCAGGTCGATGACGAACCAGGTCTTCAGGTAGTTCATGCGGATCAGCTTGGGGTCCGAGATCACCTCGCCGCCCGGCCCCACGAAGGTGGTGTGGAAGTTGAGGACGATGTCCACCAGGAAGATGACGTCCACCACGCTGTCCAGCACCAGCCACACGATGTTGTTCTGCTTGGTCTTGAAGGAGACGTTGTAGGGCACCATGATGGCGGTGTAGAAGGTGAGGATGAGGATGACCCAGTCCCACGTGGTCTTGAAGGTGCAGTAGTGCAGGATGATGTGGGGGGGCGTCTTGGGCGCCTCCTGCTTGTACTGCGGGAGGATGTCGGAGTTGAGCTGCAGGACCTGATGACGAAGAAGAAGCAAGAGACCTTCACTGACCTTCATCGGGCTCATTCCTCCTCCAGAAGTTCACTAAAAGCGCCTTCGAATTCAGACACAGAGAAACCCGAGATGCTGACGTCATCTAGTTATCATTTATATATCAACCAGAGATCAAGTTTAGCCAAAAGATCTCCGTCTCCCCCTGGTGGCTGGCTGCAGTATCAGTGCTAAACCCCGCCTCCTACATGTCAGTGGGCGGGACTTGGCCAAACTAAAACATCAAATTATAATTTTTTTCCTCAAAGATGGTTTGATGCTATGAAAGGGGGCGTGGCTTGCCGAATGAAATCCAGGAAGTGGTGGAGGCGTTTACAGACGCCTGTTTCAGAATTGAGGTGGGCGGGGCTTTGATACCACACGTCCTTTTCCTGGCGGCTACTCAGCAGACTCTGACACCAATGACATCACCAGGACAAAATGGCAGCATCTGTATCTTTTACTCTTGCACAACAGGAGGAAGTGGAGGCGGCTCCTCCAGATTAGAGTCTATTGAGTCATGTTAATTTCGGGCATAAATATAATCTGGCTAAAAGCATACCTCCGCTGTATGTTAGTGTGTTTGCATGTATACTTTTCTTCTTCCTCTTGTTATTCAAATATTCAATTTGAGCAGAAAAATAACCCGTTCATTAATATGAATGTCGATAATCATGGAAGTCTGGGCTCTTTCGTCAGTTGTGCTGAATAAATCCATCACTGAAATGTGATCAGACATTAAAGATTAAAAGATTAAACTGGTGAAATAAAAACATGAAAAAAACAACAACAATACATGCAAGTCTTCTTTGTTGGTTTGTTCAGGCAGGAATGTACATAAGTATACATACTTATGTACTTAAGTATGTATATGTACTGGTGTACTGCACGCACTTATGTACTGCATGTACTTGTGTACCGAACATTAAGTTTAGTTTACAGTACACAAAGTCAATTGTGTAGTATATGAAGCCGGTGTGTAGTACGTGAAATTCATTGTGTAGCAAATGAAGTTTAGTGTGTAGCAAATGAAGTTCACTGTGCAGCAAACGAAGTTCACTGTGCAGTAAATGAAGTTCAGTGTGCAGTAAATGAAGTTCAGTGTGCAGTAAATGAAGTTCACTGTGCAGTAAATGAGGTTCAGTGTGTATTACATGAAGTTCAGTGTGTAGTAAATTAAGTTCAGTGTGTAGCAAATTAAGTTCAGTGTGCAGTAAATGAAGTTCAGTGTGCAGTACATGAAGTTCAGTGTGTAGTACATGAAGTTCAGTGTGCTGTAAATGAAGTTCAGTGTGTAGCAAATGAAGTTCAGTGTGCAGTACATGAAGTTCAGTGTGTAGTACATGAAGTTCACTGTGCAGTAAATGAAGTTCAGTGTGCAGTAAATGAAGTTCAGTGTGCAGTAAAGGAAGTTCAGTGTGCAGTAAATGAAGTTCACTGTGCAGTAAATGAAGTTCAGTGTCAGCAAATGAAGTTCAGTGTGCGGTAAATGCAGCTACAAACATTCCTTGTTAGCCCCTGTTAGCCACAGTTAGCTCCTGTTAGTCCCCGTTAGCTTCAATTAGCCCCAGTTAGCTCTTTTTAGCCCAACTTGTGCTCCCATTTTGACTCACTGCGATATGACTCTGGCAGACTCCGAGGGGCGGAGCTGCCGATCAGGTCAGAACGTTACACAACTGGCCGCCATTGGACGCCAGGCTGGGAGGATGAAGGACGGGAGGCTGGTCGACCCATCCAGCCTTTTCCCCTCTTCCTCCCTCCCAGCATCACTTCTTTCAGGCTTTGCAGCGCTCTCCTCGTTTCCTCTCCTACTTCCTCTCCTCGTTTCCTCTCCTCCTTCCTTTACTTGTTTCCTCGCCTCCTTTTCTTGCGCTTGCCGGTTCTCACATCCTTACTTTCAGAACTCAGCGGCAGCAGCTCTGTTGTTGAAAAGCGCTGAACACATCAAGTTTTACTTCTTTTCTTCCTCCATTATGAATTATTTGTGTTTTGATTTTTTCCTTCAACTGATGTTTTTTTCCCCCCTTTGTTCCCTTCCTCGCTTCCTTCCTTCACGAACCACAGTGGAACTCGACCTTCCAGGAGAGGAAACCTCACTCAGGATCCTCCTGACATCACTGATACCTGCATGCAAATGTTTCCCACGAGCCCCGGCGCCTTCACGTTTGCTGTTCTTACACCGAAAGAGCAGAAGACTGTTAAGGTAAGCGGAACACACACACACACACACGCGCCAAAGAACCATCCTGCATCTGTGACATCACCAGGTCGAAGGCCTCCACATACACTGAGAACCACAGAGAACCGCTGAGTCATGGTCTCTCTTCAGCCATCAGTCTCGTGCCACACACACACAAGCAGCACACACACACACGCACGCACACACACTACAC
>CAAKHG010044677.1:7036-17832 GCA_901007715.1 Dactylopterus volitans
GCGTTCCTTACTGGGCTGGCTGTTTTATGAAGGCGGTTAATTTCTTGGAACGTGAATGACGAAATGTTTGCCGGTCAGACTCCTGTCACACACACACACACACACACACACACGCAACAAACCAGCAGAGTGAACTTTTATGGCCCGTGCAGTCATGGATGAGGGTGCCCGAGAGTGGGATGGTGAAATATCCAGCTGCTCTTGCAGAAATAAGGAATGCCGCTATGCTCATGGTGGCATGTGACCTGCAGGGAGGAGAAGCGTTGAAGGACCGGCGCAGATAAATTAGGAACAATTTGCGTCCGTTTGTTGCGCCTTTTAAAGAAATATAAAAATGTACGCTGCCACGTTGGAGCTTCAATCGCAAAAAAAAAAATAAAAAAAAATTGCTGGCTGGCGTGAGGGGCGGATTGCAGGGGTCAAGTGCATGGAGGAGCTTGTAGGGGACGCTGGACCGGACCAGGAGCCAGTGTAGATGGACCATGATGTGCCGCCTGGGCTTGATGCTGCAAATTCTACATCCAGTCGAGGTACTGACCCTGCGGGCCCCCCCAGAAGCACTCACACTTAAGACCCCTGCTACTCACACAGGTGCTATAAAAAAGTTATAAAAATCATATAAATAATTATTTTTTTTAACTTTCAAAGCTTAAATCTTTTAATCAGCATCAGCCCTAAGCAAAACTATAAAGTTTTTAAACATTGTTGAAACTTTTTTACATTTTTATGCCATTTTTCTCATAACAGCAAACCCTTTTTTTTTTTTAACAAGATTAAACACAATATATAAGTTAAGTGCAGAGTGGAATGTTTGGGCTGCCTTGCCAGTGTCATTAAACTATAACAACGTTGATTTTTTTTATGCGGGATTATTCAAAAACTCACAATCAGAAGCTCTGTTTTTAGCTCTGCTGCCACCTAGTGGTTCAATTTGTAATTTCATAAAAAAAATGTAAAAATAAAATTCAGTCTTCAACCCAGAGGCACAGATTTCAACGGTAGTCATGGGTACCACCTTATGTGATGGCCTAATTGGAGTATATCCATAAAATGTGGTTTAAATGGGCGTCAATGGGGACCCGTTTGGGCCGCGGCGCCTGGACTTTTAGACTGTGACGGTGTGATGAGGAGCGAGGTTGCGATTTTTAACCTTGATCCAAACCAACAGCTTTTGTGAAATGTCATTAGATCAGCATTAAACGTCAGACATATCGACGTAAAAGGTGGCTAAAAAGAACCCAGTTGGGTTCCCGGGGTTCCTGGAGGGCTAGTATAGGACTTCAATGCAAACCCAGCATGAGGGCCTCTGCTACAGAGCTGCAGAGTCTGAGGCTGATGGCTGAAGATTTGAAATGTATTTTTTTTTTTTTAGATGATGGAAACGATGTTGACATGAAATTGTGCGAGGTCACAACCACGAGCTCTGAGGTGGTGACGGCAGGTGCTGCCCACGAGTGACACGGAAACGCGCTTTTCTTCTTCTTCTTCCGACATTATATTCAACATGCTCATTTGCAGGAGCGTTGCGAAACGTTATTGACGACTTGGAGCAAGACAACCCCTCATGTTGCTATTTCAGTGGCGAAGTCTCTTGAGGAAGTCGAAATGAGTAAACAATGATGCGGCAGAAAGAGCAGTTGTTTTTTTTTCTAAGATAAAAACGCTACGTAAAAATTATCCAGTCATCAGAATCCGTCCGAAACCAACCGGCAGCTGACCGGAAGATTCATTTCACTCAGAAGCGGCAAGAATGGAGGTTAATTCAGCCTCCGACAAACATTAGGACTGAAGTAAGTTGTGGCCAAACCCTGAAATGACGTAATTCGCGCCGGCACTATATGTGCAGCAGGTTTGGCGTTTGACGCTTGCAAATAGCGACCCCTGGTGGCGCAAGGCGTGTGTTACAGGGCCGGCTGAGGCTGGCAGCTCAACAGCCTGTGGAAACAAAGTAATCAGCCCAAAGGAGGCCGAGCGACTCGCTCAAGCGAACATAGATTTTTTTTTTTTTTACGTGTCTTAAACTGTAAACTACATGAAGCCTAATGACAAAGCGCCAAACCTCTCAAGTGTGGCATCCTTCATCCCTGAAGGTGGTTCGAAGCGCCGGGTTGGATCTTCTTCTTTTTTTTCTTTTTTCTTTTTCCCCCTTTTTCATTTTTTTTTCTTCTTTTAACCCATCTGTCATTTGAAAGCAAGTGTTGTCCCACGGCTGACATGAAAAACACCAGTTTTTTAAGCCGTAATTGTTGCCTTGGGTAATCTTTGCTCAAAAAAGTGCGTCTTAAAACAGCGCAGTCTCGCAAGGGCTGCTCGCGCTGCGGCGAGAGACCTGAAATTATGGCAGTCTGGTGTCATCTGTGAGGTCCTCACTTCTGTGGCTGACTGCCTTTTTTTTTCTTCTTCTTTTTCTTCTTTTATAACTGAGTAACTTCATGATTAAGATGCTATGATGAAATATATATATATATATATAAAAAAACCCCCAAAACAAAACACTGAGCAAGCTTCTCGTGTTGTGTTTGCCCTCACTGCTCTTTAAAAAAAAAGTGGTGAATTTTCCCTTTCAGGCTCATTTTAGCGAAGCACATTCACATATTTATTCAGGAGCTGATTTTATTGAAACTTTACAGCATTTTTCAGCTTACAGTTTGCCTTGTGTGGCACATTTGCAAGAGGCTGTTTTGCGGTTGCCCTAGAAATCGGTATGTTGATTTGGGAAAATAAGCGACGGCTGCGATCAGGCGGTGGCGCAGAGCTCCGATGTTTCAGAGCGTCTACTGGTCCGGTTACGAATGGCACAATATGACAGAAACATCCCTTTTAAATAGCCAAATGATCAGAGTGAAGCAGCTGTTGTGTCACGATGAAGATGCACGCCGCTGCTTTCAATTTTTCACAGTCACGTCAGCATTTTAGCTAGTTTCCCAGCAAAGTTAACATGCTAACGTGTGGATAATTTCATGGATGATGGCCGACTTTCATGGGAATGCTCGCAAGCTTTGGTCGTAATCAGAAGTGAGCAGAAAAGTGTTGAGAGTTTTGCTAATCATCTGTGGACAGTGAATGCTGGCACCATCTTTACTGACAATCCAGCCTGAATTTGGAGATGTTTCGAAAAAGGGGGAAAAAAAAAAAAAAAAAAACCCTCATGGAAGCACAAGTAAAGTCAGTGGGTGGGCAGAGCTGTAAAATTTGTAACCGCTAACATCTGCACATTTATGGAAATAAACTTTGGCCTGTTGGCAGCGCAAAAGTTGAAGCCAGGTGGACACGAAAAAAAAAAAAAGAAAAGCAGCCTGTCAAATAGCAGCCTTGTTCGTATCATGATAGTCGCTGCAGTGTTTCAGCTTTTGACCCACAGACAGACGGACAGACAGACAGACAGACTATTCTGCCGGCGTCGCTAAAAATAATCGCAGACTTCCCATTACTGAATATTTTCCCAGGATTTCTCAGCGCAAGATGCTAATTCATCCCCCCCCCCCGGTTTGTCTATTTAAACCGCTGAGCGTGGTTCACGGTGCTCGCCATGGGGATTTTCTTTTTGTTTTCATGGTTAAATTGTTGACGTTGGCGCTCGTCTGATCCCGAGTTCTCAGGGTTGAAACATACCCCCCGACGTGATGTTGTTGTACGTGTTTTTTTTGTTTTTTGTTTTTTTTAGATCATAATTCTGTCTAAATGTGCTCTGATAGCAACCATGAAGGCAGGATGTTTTAACCCCTCTTTTGATACGCTGGTTCTCTCCCAGCTCTTCGGTGGTTTGTGGAGCACGTGCGGGAGGCGGGAAGGGTCCCGGAGAAGCATTCGTGAAACATCCCGATTCTAGAGTGATTGTGATTCTGATTCCCTCCAGCTTTCACGGTCAGAACTTTTACAGGACAGCCACCAGCCGCTGCATCCCGCCACCACTAGAACGCCGAGGGGCACACTGGTCTCAAGTCTCGGGCACCGTCGCTGCAGTCTCGCGTCTCGCCACCAGAGGGTGCACATGTACCACCGATGACGACTGTGTCTTTTTTTTTTTCTTTTTTTTTTTCACCCCCCTGGATGACGGCGCCTGGAGAGTTTGTTTCCCCCCTCCGAGGCCGCGTAAGGCTCAGTGTGCCTGTACCGTGGGATCAACACACACACACACACACACACATGTGTGCACGCATGATCGGCGCGTGTTTGCGCATGCGACGGTGCGTGTCGCCGAGGGAAAAAAAAAAACAAAAAAAACACCCGGGCTTTCTCTTTTTAACCACACACTTTTCAGTAAATGGGTTGCTGTTTGCGGAGAAACTCGATCCCGAGGCCTCCATAGATGGAATCCAGCCCTGGTTTAAAATTCTTAATATAATTTTTTTTTTTTTTTTTTTTTTTTACACCTCCTCCCGCTTTTCCCTTCTTGCTTATTTTCTCTGCTCCCGCCATCCCGGGTTTGAGAGCGAGAGCGATGCTTACCGAAACACATTTGTAACCAGAGAAGCCGACTCGCTGGATGGACATCCAACCCAAACTGAGCTAGCAAGTCTGCTAACCCCCCACAGACCTAGCCGCACGAGTCTTTTTTGGCGCGATGCGTCTCTCTGGAGATGGGTGGGACTGCTTTTTTTGGACCTACGTTTTACTTAGCATGCATGCTTGTGGCGTCAGTGTGCCATTTATGCAAAACCTGTATAATTTCTTTATTAAATAGATGAGTAGAGGAATGTTGAAACAAGTGCTTCCAAGAATGTGCGCGACCTCTTGCCGGTTTTTCGGGAGCCGCCTCGTCAGGCAGCGGTTCGCGTCAGTGCATTTCGATAATTAGACGCAGTAAGTACACTTTGAATATTAGCAGTTTCCCCTCCACCAGCGGGGTTATGTTTTCATCGACGTTTGTAATTAGTCAGATCATCTATCAGCTGGATTACGCAATTTTTGGAAACAAAATCTATGTTTTTTTCTGTGTGTGTGTGTGTCCACATGTTAGCAAAAACGGTTGAAAATAGTTCAGATCTTTTCAGTCCCACCGCAAAGATGCCAGGGATACAATAAGAACACAGATGTGTGGTGGAAAAACACGCCCGGGATCCTCACACAAACTGCACCAGATAGTGGATCTGAGGACTCTTGTGCCCCGGAAAGTCAAAAATGTCAACGTGCTTCCAGCTCACCGTCTCTGACAATAAGAGAGAAAGGCAGGCAACATGTGTAATTTCCCACCATTTGAAAAATCTGAATTCGCTGCATCGGGCCTACATATATCCACTGCAGTCATTGAGACAGATGTGAACGCACACACACACACACACACGCACACACACATTTGTACTCAACCACAGCTCTTAAAACAGCCCTAGTTACAGCCTAGAGAACTCAGCAGTTTAGTGAAACATGATGCCCAGACCATAAACGTGTGTGTGCGCGTCCTGTGTGTGTGTGTGTGTGTGTGTGTGTGTGTGTGTGTGTGTGTGTGGTTTTGAGTGGTCTCAGCTGTGTGGGACACACTGCAATGACAGCCAATCAGTGCTAATTCTGAATCAGAGTGGTTTTGACGGCTCCATGGTCTACCCGGGGGAACAAAGCAATGCGTGTGTGTGTGTGTGTGTGTGTGTGTGTGTGCACGCGCGCGCGCGTGTGTTTGCACCTCTCAACCTTACTCTGCACTCCACCTGCTTCTCATTGCCCAAATGGTCTGACAAAATCAGTTTTTTGATGCAGTCAGCTTTTGTGTTCCACTGATTTTATTCCAGAGGTGCAAATGATGGAAATATAATAAAAGTTCTTTTGAATTTGAATCGGGAAATGATCAAGCCGGCCAATTAAAATCGACTCATTTCCCCCCTTTGAGAGGGTTTGCTGGGACCTTTCAGCACTCCGTCGCCTCTTCATCTCGTCCTCAGCCTTGACTGCGGCTCGTCAACGTTTAGTATTCATAGGTCCACTGAGAAGGTTTTTTGCGCCCGTCGGGCCAATGAGCCCCGAGTTAATTTATTCATTGGACGGCTTTGATGTCATTCCGTGTCATCAGCGCCGCAAACTTGAGTGTGAAAAATTAAGATCAAGTGTGTTTTGGTCACCTAATGCAGGTCCCGCTGCGGTACTGGGCTCAAAGGTTGCATTTATCTTCACCGGTGGTCTGACCAGCAAAGAGCTAACAAAGAAATATTTGGACGTTGGCAGTGGACCTAACCCTTAATAATAATAATAACAAAGATGGCCACAAGAGGGGGAGAGGAGTTGGCTATAAATATGGCAACATGGGAAAGAGAGCAGGAAAATATGTCTTGATTTCACACAGGTGGTACATCCACACTGATAAAACACTCCGGGGGAGGACTGGGGTTATGGTTTTTGGTACTGGACGGGGTTTGGATGTACAGTGTTTTCAGAAGACCGCATGGGGAGGCGGGTCGGGCGGCGGATGGGTTACTGGACTTGGAAACCGGACACTCAATCCCAGCTCCCGGCAGCAGTCAAGACTGCATTTTACAAACCGGCATTGTTAACCACGTTAATATTGTAACCATGACAATAACAGCTGAACAACGGATTTATGATTGTTCCCGAAAAACCCGCCCCATCTTTCTTGCGCCTGAACCTAGTCAGATCTTCGTCGTGTTGATGAGTCGTAAAACGTACCTTTCGTTGATTTGGAGGACTTGTCGGATTCATCACGAACACATTTCTAATTCCTAATTCCTAATTTTTTAAACTAAATCGAAGCAAGAGTAGCAGGGCTTAGCGGGTCACGGTGCGGTACGACAGGAAAAAATAGCCCTAACCCTGAACCATAACCCTAACCCTAAGCCGCGTTCATAATCGCCACCTAATCTTTACCACGTTAATATTGTAACCATGGCAATGACAGCCGACCATGATCATTCCCTAAGACTAACGATGTCTTTGTGGATTTACAGGACTGGTTGGATTCCCCACAAACACATTTCTAATCAGGATGTCCTGTAAAACACACCTGAAAAGGGGCATAATTTTAGACAACAGTCCATTTCCGGCTGCTCAGGAGCAGCATTCCGCCGCCTTGCCTGCCCAGGTTTTCCCGACTTGTCCAGGTATTGAATCAAGCGGTTTTCCTGCCACGCGTCGGCGACTTTGCGCTACGGCCATTTGTAGTGTTTTAGAAACGGCGACTTGAGCTCTTCAAAACTCGGGAGAAAATATCACGGAGGGGCGGGGGAGGTTGATGATGGGAACCCGGAGAAGGAAAACCGCCAAACGTCGCCCGTCCCCTGCTTGGCCCGTCAGCCGCCAGCTCTCGCTCGCGCTGACGAGGTGACGCCGGCGCTGCGGCGACGGGGGCCCCCGGGGCGACGTGTCGGCGGCAGGTAGCAGCGGCGCGAAGGAGAAGTGCTCAATTAGGGCCCACTGACGTATGGTCTTCACGCCTAACTATGCTCCTCTCCCATCCCTGATGGGGATGTCTGAGGGGGCTCACTCATTCACTCCGTCAGCGCCCAACCCTCCCCCTGCCCCCACACCTCCCACCCTGCGCTGTCTCACCCACTCACACTCCCGCTCACTCATTTCACTCTTCATTAACGCGGGGTCCTTCCCGTCTCAGGTAGATAGACCTGCCGCGCTCATTTATTTGCCGGCCGCCATTCTAAAGCGTCGCCCTGCCTGTTCGGCGCCGCTGGAGGAGCGTATCTGTTCAGCGGCGCTGTCATTTTGATGTAATAGTTGCGGCTGACTTTATGACGATATGTAACAATGGTACAAGTTTCTCATTACAGGTGAGAGCAAGATTCATTGTTTGCCCAGAGGACTTGAAGGTTATATCATTTAGTTTCATCGATGGATATTGTTGAGTTATGCTCCCTAATATCTTTCGGCCCTCTTAATAATCAGCTCGAGCCGCATATGTGTTTTCAAATGGAGCTTCCGGAGCTATCGCATTCGGATGCCTGGCAGAATGTGAAATTAAGATGCTCGATACACAATTTTCTTATAAAAAAAAAAAAGTTTGAAACCCAAAATTCGGTTTTTGCTGCACTATGATTCGTTCACAGCGCCCGATTATCTGTGCTTGCTGGATTGCAAGGACATTTTTGAGACTAAACCTGAAGCATGAATGCTGGGGTGTAGAGGGTCAGGGTGCCCAACACAAAGTCCCGATTGCATAATTTTTCTTTCCATTCATTTTGGACAGTTGTGCAAGTTACAGTCTGTTCCACGCCGTGCCGACTAGAACCACCTGACACGGCTGGTTCGGCTTGTCGCGCGTTAAACTGTGGACGGTAAATCAAACGCGCTCACGCGTATGTCGTATTTTTGAAAGGCTACAAGTCACAACCAGCTACAAAACCGAAACGCACGTCTCGTGATAGAGAAGTACCAAAAGAATAGATTGATAACATATAAAACCTGGGCATTAGTATGGGTTAATTGAGTTTCACTTACAGTAGGATATATTTAAACATTCACTGCATACAGGTCCTCTACTACTGCATATGGGTCCAGTGGTACTGCGTATGGGTCCTCTGGCACTTTATATACTGCATACGGGTCTTTCAGTACTGCACAAAGGTCTTCTGGTACTGTATATATTGCATATACTGCATATGGGTACTCTACTACTGCTGCATACGGGTCCTCTGGTACTGTAGATACTGCCTCTGGGCCATATATTACTGCATGGGGTCCTTTGGTACTGTAGATACTGCCTCTGGGCCATATATTACTGCATGGGGTCCTTTGGTACTGTAGATACTGCCTCTGGGCCATATATTACTGCATACGGGTCCTCTGGTACTGTAGATACTGCCTCCGGGCTCTGGTAGTGTATATGCCACATATGGGCCCCCAACTACTGCCTGCAGGTCCCAGACTATTGCACAAGGACCCTTAATCACTGCATACAGGTCCTCTATTACTGCATGCAGGCCCTATATTACTGCATACAGGTCCTCTATTACTGCATGCAGGCCCGATATTACTGCATACAGGTCCTCTATTACTGCATGCAGGCCAGATATCACTGCATACGGGTCCTCCACTACTGCGTGTGGGCTGATAGCCGTGAAAATGCCGATGCAGATATCCCCTGTAACATCTTTGGTCCTGTCTGCTTTCGCATGTGGAGGCTCCTTTAAAACAGCGTGGGGGGGGTGGGTGGTTGGCCTCCTTCTCTTTTCGCCGAGCCCCAGCGATCGGCACGTCGGCGCGCTGCCGCCTGAAAATGCGTTAGCACGTTGAGCGCGTTTGGGCGTCGCTGTCCGAAGTTTCCCCGCACGGGTTGATTTTAAAAGCAGCAGGTGGGTCTTCCGGCTCCACCTGAACTCATCGTGGTTACTCCTCTGCTGCTGGTGGTTTTTATTTTTTTTATTTTTCCCTCCTCTTCTTCTTCTGTTGTTTAATGGTGGATGGCAAACCGCTTTTAGGCACATTACCACCACCGGGCTTGGAGTGTGGGCACTGGCACGTGCGACTGGCTTCTCCCATCCAGACGCGCTCGTCTTGCGACTGCACGCGCCGCGCCGCGACGTCCGCATGTGCGATGTGTTTGGTACAAAAACACGTACCATTACGCTCCTAATGTTAATGCAAATTTTATGTCGTACTGGTGCCTTCATTTTTCCGCGCGCGCTCGTTTACGAAACATTTGCGGAGAAAATTTTTTCGATAGAACCCGGTCACTGAAATTCCGGGCCCCCGCTCATTATTTCCGGCGTGTGATAGGCCGCGACGACTCCCCGAGACTCCCCTGCGCGTTTGATGCATCGCTGTGGAGCTGTGCTAAATTAATTTCTCATAATTCACAGGAACTGTTCTGCGCTTCAGTTAAGAGTCGCTGACAATCTTTGAATCATCTCGGCGCAGGAGAAGAAACGCAGTCTCCAGGTCTCACACCTCCCTCCCTCCCTCTTCCTCCTCTCCCCCCCGCTTCCTCCTCCTCTTCTTCTTCCCTACCTCCTTCCTCTTGACATGTGTCACATTTTGGCTTCTGCTCTCGAGGGATAAATGCCAGATTACATGGTGTAGTATTTTTATCCGTAGTACATTAACCGGCGCAGCTTACAGCATCAAAGCTTGGAGGAGATCATCACACAAACAGGCGCGCACGCACGCACGCACACACGCACACACACACACACACACACACACACACACACACACACACAGACACTCAACACACACACACACACACACACACACACACACACATAGATATCAGAACTGAAACAGAGTGTGCAAAGTGTCTCCTTTGATCTCTCCCTCCCTCCTATTCCTAATTACCCTAGTGTCACACACATGCACGCACACACACTGTATACAACGCACACACGCACACACACACACACGCTTGCATGTACTCTCACACACACACACACACACACAAAGAAATGAATGCATCCTGGGAATCCATGAAATCTAAATCCATGAAGAAACGGTGAATTGGATGTCAAATGTTCATCTGCTGAAGCCTGAACAAAGGCGGCTCGCAGGGCGTATGATTAGACATTACTCATTCAATAATTATGATCATGTTACAACCACCTTCACAAATTTGCCAAAAAAAAAATATCACGAGCCGATAGAGCTGTAAGACATCCGTAGTGCCTCCAGGATCGGCATCTATAAATCTCCCAGACTCCGTGGGATCTTCCGCAATGACCTTAATGTTCGTTATTTATTTGGGAGATTGTTTGTGGGCAGCGCTGCATGCGGCACCCAGCGTATCCATTGTCTTACGTCAAGTACACGGCATTTAATTTCAAGGGTAAATGGCACAGCAACAAATCCCACTCCCCGCGCCCCCCCCCCCCCCCCCCCCCCCCCCCCCCCCCCCCCCCCCCCCCCCCCCC
>CAAKHG010044691.1:0-10535 GCA_901007715.1 Dactylopterus volitans
TTCTCAGTAACCAATTCAAGTTGCAGTTTGCACCTATTTTGGTCCAAAATACATGTGGTGAAGACGTTGCAGTGTTAAAAATTTCATTACATCATTCCCTCATCCAACTGAGATTTGATCTTCTCATCAGTTCATCCTTGAAATGCTCTCAAGATGTTCCCGAGATAATTGTGTTAACATGACTGAGAGAGACGTGATTTTACCATAAACAGCAGGTGATACCATGAGCTAAGACCAAAAAAAGAAAAGAAAAAAAATCGCTTGTGAGGTCACTGTGACCTTGACGTTTGGCCACCAAAAACAAATCAGTTCATCTTTGGGCCCAAGTTAACATTTGTGCGGAATAAAAAATAAAACTGTAGGGAACTATACTTGATTATTGCCTACTAGTTGATTGAAATGATTTTTCCCGGTTCATTTTTCCCGCCGCTCAGTTTGACGACACTCACCGGGCTGCTGTAGACCTCCTTCCACTGGTCCATGAGGTTCGTCACGTCGTGCCGCAGCCCTCTGAAACGCTCCATCAAATCCAAGCGGCAAATCTCGTCCCAGGACTTCTTGGGGAGCCACGTGCAGGGATTCGAGTGGGGGTTGCCCAGGCCGACGCCGCCCGTCAGAAGGAAGCGCCACTCTTCTTCATTCACCTGAGACATTTATCACTGTCGTTCAGCTGTTACACTCTCGATACATCAGAGGAATAACAGGAATATGGGATGAAGCTTTTCGAAGGTTGGGGACCATGTTTTCATGCAAAATATGATAGATATAGATGATCATGGAGAGGACTGATTCTGGAAAAACGAGGCAGAGCAGCTTGGATGATTTCAATACAACACAAAAACAAACACATTGAATGTCTTGAAATCACTAATTTTGTTATGCAGTGGTGTAAGTCAGTGTGTGTGTGTGAGTGTATTCCCACCAGCTTGCGGTGCATCAGCAGATTGACACTGAGGCAGAAGGAAAAGAGCAGCTTGTCCTTCTCAAACAGCGAGCGACACACGTTGGCGTACAGCGCGTGGGTGAAGTGGTCGCTCAGGATCTGCAGCCTGAGGAGCACAAATACGCACGAGCTCAGTCACCATCATCACTTCCATGACACGGAAATCCAAACCAACCTCCTCCGGGGGTTAATAAACTATCTCTGATTCCGAACTCACAAACTCAGCTACACACACGCGCACTTGACTCACTTTTAGGGACTCGTATTTGGCCGTGTAGAAGGTTATTTTTTTTTTGTAATGCTAAGGCTCAGCTAAGGTTAACCTTGTTTTCCATCTTGATCGCTCTATTCCTAACCTTTCTCCATCTGAACGAAGGAACGTCCTGACCATGACCTCCTACGTCTCCGACCTGATCGCAGCCTCATACATCTTGTCTTAGCTGCTACCTCTATCCTCTCTTCTCCTGCTCCGTCGGCGTGTCGTCATATGAACTGTGTTTGAACTTAGGGGTTCCTAAACTTCTGCTTAGCAACAGCCTAATATGACATGACGGAACCTTGCATAAATAATGTCTGTCCTCCTCATTCTTTGGATTTCCTGGTTACGCTGCCACATGCTCTGTGCTGACTGAATCCCCTCTTGCCAGAATAAAATTCAAAAAAGACCACTCAGCTGGTGGACTTAATTAACGGTCAGATCTCCCCCGCTGCTCACCTCCTCCCCACGTCATCGCTCCCGCCCGAGTTGTCGATAGAGCTGACGAAGAGGTTGATAAACCAGGTGAGGGAGTACTGGTACATGGGCTCAATGCTGGCCAGGTCAGCGATGGAGAAGAACAGGACGGCCGAGTGAACGGCGACGGGCGTGTAGCCCATGCGGGTCTCGTCGATCTTCCGCTCCGTCGCTTCGGCCACAGCCTGCTTCTCTGAGATTTCAGTGGCCAGCACCTTGGAGCAGGAGAGGATCTTCACAGCCGTCTCGTCCTCCAGGATGTTCCCCTCAGAAGACGAGAGCACCTCCAAGATTTTGTCCTCAATTTCCTTCAGCTGTCTGAAAAAAAAAGACGCAAAGGCAATTTAAGAGCCAACAGTTTCAACGTCGAAGCAGGACAGATTTATTTGGCTAGTCACCGGCTTCAGCCCTGGTGTGTTCTACCTTTTGTTCTCGGCTCCTTGCAGGATGAGGGCCTGCTTCTCTTCCTCCAGGTCAGGTCTCTCCCGGGCCACCACGATTCCCAGCAGCTGGTCCTGAATGCCCTCCGGGGTTATCATGAAGTTCAGCAGGGTCACCTACAAATGCACAAACATGAACACAAACATGGACGCAAATGTGTGTGTGTGCGTGTGTGTGTGTGCGCTTAGGGTGGAGGTCACAGTGACCTTGACCTTTGATCACCAAAATCTATTCTGGCTAGGGTTGTCCCTGCCATGGAGGCATCACAAACATCATGGAGGTCATCCTGGAAGCATGTGGGTCCATACACTCCCCATCACTAACCCCTAAATACATGTGGCACGTATGCATATTTTTGCATTCATCTGAGCTCTGCCTAATCCATACTAATCATATACTCGGCATGCTTTACACGGTTTCAAGGCACAATGGGGAATTGAGGAATGACCAGATTTGAGTGGAGTCTGGTTGCCTTATTTTGTTTTCACCAAAGGTCATTTATCAACAATATGAAGTAAAACGCATTTGTAAAAATTCTGTTCATTTTTTTGTGCAAGTTTGCATGAATGGCTTCGATGCATGACTGCTGGCCAGTCACAAACGAGCACTGACTCAGGTCAGATTCTCGGCACAATTTTGCTGATGTTTTTGCTCTCTATTGTTGATAAATGAACATTGTGCGCAACAAATGGCTTGAAGACACTTTGTGTGTTTGCTTTGGGTGGTTCTTCGCCTCCTCGTTCTGCCTCGAAACGGTGCGATGAACAATGAAAGAATAACCAACATCAGCATTGTTTTGTGACTGTGCCGCTGATAAAAAAAAGGCATCTATTTTAATCACTTTTAAACAGGTCTTACTTTTTCCGTAGGGTTCTATGTAGTTGTGAATCTGCATCGCGTTTCTGCGACTGGAGGGTTCTGGGGTGCCAGTTTGTCCACCCCGGCCGCTTTAATTTTGACCACGAGACGGCTTCAAAAGTCTACTTGTGGAAATCACGTTGAACACAGCCTTCTCATTGATAGCCTTCACTCACACAACATGGTTTATAACCACCTGCACATTTTCATGTTGCGTGGAAAACGTTGTGCCTCACGTTACACCTCATTCATAAAGAAATGTTTGATGCAAAGTCAATCGAATGCTTAATTACTTAATTACTATAACATGGGAAAACAAACCAAGCTGACTGTTGTGTATGATGACAATCAAATTTTTAAGTCTGTACTGGTTCCTTTGGTGATCAGATTTCTATGACTGGCCTTTCTTCTTACCGTTGATTTATCCAACACTGTAACGGCACTGCAGCAAGGCCCCATCTGCTCTCTTTAAGATAGTCGGTGTTATAGACATAAATGACTTGATTAAAAGCTAATTTCACAAGTAGTTGATATATCATTTTATCTCATCACGTGAGAGCAGATTTTGTAAAAGCAAAATCTCAAGCGTCCTTGGGAAATATGAAATAAAGGCAAAGTTCGGAGGCACACTACCTTGACGGAGGTCTCAGGCAGGTAGTGGGGGTTGCGCAGCTTCGTGGTGATGTAAAAGCGAAAGTCCGGAGCATATTCGATGGTTGCGTCTCCCAGGCGGATACACAGGGCGCCACCCTGTTTGAAAGTCTGCTTCAGGAGCAGAGGCTCCAGGATCGGGTCCAGCTCTTCACCGATGTTCTCCAGCAGTACTGAAAGGAACCTTCATCTTTTAGCAATATCTTACAAAAAACAAAAAAAAACAATGGATGTCTAATCTTTTTAAAACTCACATATTCACGTCTAAAATTGCAAATCCTCAAACTGTGAAAAAATTTTGGCAACCAGAACACTAAGAATACACTGTGAGCATTGCAGTGCCCCTCAGACAGCTCATATTTGCCAGTTTGGCTTTTTTTTACATGTTCTGGAATCCAGATTAATCGCTAAAGATCATCCAGACCTCTTACTCTCTGTCACTGTCTTCATCTTCCTGCCTCTGGGAAGCACTCTGTGCATTTAAAGAGTCATTTTATCAATGCAGCTGTAAGATAGACACATCTTAGACGAGCCGAACTCCTTCAGCTTCCTGTGGTTAACACACAACAATGAATTTCAGTCAAAACACGATGAACATGCCGGTTGGATGCCAATTAACTGGTGAAGCTGTAACTGTGACCAGTTACAACTGCTTCCCATCATGTCCATATTCATGTGATTATGTATAATAATGCTGCTCTCATGTTTATAACAATAGCACCTCTAAGAATGGTTCTACACAGCTTTCTGGAAGAGCGGCAGTTGAACTTTTTCACTTGCTCTGGTATTGCAAATCAGAACTGTTAATAGTCCAGTAGATTATACTGTAGTTTACATCAGTGAATGAACACATGCCTAAAGAGTTTACCCTGGAAAGTTAGAAGATGATCTACTAATCTACTAGAAGATAATCAAAATTATAGGCTGCAATACCAACAGTTAGCTATACTATATATATTAAATATCTAAACACTGTCTGTGGACTATTTTTAGCACCCTGCAAGGTCAAGCTACTCTCTTAAATGTTGGCCCTGCTTGTCTGCCAGAGAGCAAAAACCCAAAGGCTGGCTGAAGAAGATCATTATTTAGATGTATTCTTAAGGGTCACGTAGTTGCGTCAGCTTCTGGCACCAATACTCTTCTTTGACTCAAAATCTGTTGCTGCTCCCTCCAAAATGTCCTCAAGAGGTTGGCAAATATGTCGCGTGCTTCTCTACGGGAATGGCAAAAGCGAATTTTTGAAGCCGGCGCGCGGACCAGAAGGTCACATCACAGAATACACAAGTCAGCAAACTCCAGGAATGCTTGGGCTCACCTGGCGTGCCGAACTGAATGCAGTTCTCCAGAGTGCGCACAAAGTCGGCATCGCTCAGCTTAATGACGTGCAGGCTGTTGACCCTCTCCATGTTTTTGACCCACTTGTTGGCCTGCCCCTGGGGGTCAATCATCAGGGGCCACCGCCTGGCATTGCTGCAAACACAGGCACAACGTGGTGGGTCACCAAACGGTGCCGTCCTGTCCGAGAAGAGGTCTCTGCAACTCGCGGAGGAGTTTCAGGAGCAGGTCTCCCCACCTCACACACACACCTCCTATATATACCAGCCTAATCGAACCCTCTTTTCATTTGGATTTCCCACATGCCCCCATCCACTTTATTCTTTTCCCACCCTCCTCCTCTCATCCCTTCACTCATAGGGTCTGAGGGAGTCCGTTGTTGCCCGGGTGCTTCAGCGAAACTCAGCAAGAAACCTCCCTAAAGTGCCCGCCGATAAAACAACACATTGTCCAAGCACACTTTGTCCATTGCTCTTACCACTTACATGACAGATGAGAAGCAGAAAAGAGAACTCGAAGGGCCAAGAGTCGGTGCAGTAAACTCTCCTTGCCTGCCTTCTCCACTTAAGACAACCGCACGTCATCAACACTCACGAGATTATGATAGCGTTGTCTACGGAGAAGCTGTCTGACGGCAGACCAGCGATGGTCCAGGCACGAATCTTGACTGGGTCGCCCAGAGACTTCATCAGAGACATGTTCGGGGAGCATGGGATCTTCCTGCTTCTGCAGAGACTCATCCATTCCTCCGTCTGGTCCTGAGGAGAAGGATATGAATCATGACAACACATCAGTCTCTTCTTTCTGAGCGTATAAAGTTTTTAAGGAACAAGTGCCACGGTCTTCACACCAGAGGTGTTCGCGGGGGGGGGGGTTAAACAGGCCTGAAACGGCGCTACACCTCGCGGTGCTCACGGCATGCTTAACAGGCACAAATCATTCACCACATCTCCAAACTAAAAGAATTGTGATGTGTAAAAACCTTTTACTGAAATACAGGCAAGCCTAAAAAGCTGACTTAAGACCATCGCTAAACTTTTAACCAAAGAGGTTAAGCCACTCCGACTGGTGTTGATTACTCTCTACTAGGTACTGAAATAACTTTAAAAGTGCAGCAAGTGAATAATGAAAGAACATTCGCTAAGGTTCATATCAAATATCGAAAAAATCCATTTAAGCGCAATGCTTTAGGTGACCTGCTATGATATACAGCACGTCAGCTACAAGCATGGACTACCAGGGGCCTCTCCTCACCTGTCTGTAGCTGGAGGTGAAGGCTCCCAGGTAGGCCACGACGCCTGCTGAGATGAGGACGTCCCCGGTCAGGTTGTTGTAGAGTTCTCCAAGGCTGACGGCCATTTCGCTCCAGCGTGTCTTCTCTCCACCCAGGCCCCCGATCAGCTGCTCAGCACGCTCCAGCTTCTTACTGCACGAGTCCACCTAGGGGACGTCATCGAAAAAAGGAAAAACAAAAACTGATATGTCTGCAATACAAAAAGTAAATTGGTGGCTTCCATTGTAAAGAAAATAGGGGGAAATCCACAATAAAGTTAAATTTAACAAAAAAGTATTTATTTAAACCAGGAGAATTGCACACTTTGGCGTCTAAACCTATGCCTCAAAAATAATGTGAAGGCCATTTTCCCAAATAAAGCACACCACTGATTTGCTGAGCGACTTGTCGACATTATCACTTCATAAATGAATGTTTTTTAGCACCTCTCTGGCTCGCTCCCTCAGAGTGCCCATAGTTGGTAAAGTGTTGAGGCATTCCTCCGCACAAGCGAGTGTTGGAGGAAAAAAAGCCCTTAGGTTGACCCAGGATCTAAAAGAAGACTAATAACTTTTGAGAACAGGTTGAAGATTTTTTGGAGCACTCGTGGTAAAAAATTAGTCTGGGGCCTTGTTTGCAACAGGATGACTCATGGCCTTGAATTGACCAAAAAAAACTTGTGGCCACGTGACAAAGACCTCCAAGGTGGATGCAGTCCTCCCACCCTCAAGTAGGTTCTGCAGAAATTCAGGAACACAAAAGTTGCCGGCTTCACACCTGTCTGTTTTCGAAGCCCTTCCAACATGATGCATAAGGATTGGAAATAGAAGGAGCACAATGCATTCTGGATCACGGAGACCGCTGCTGTCGGAGGCCCCGAGCTGTGCAGTCACACCGTTTCAACCTCAAAGCCACGAGGGGCCAACCTAAGCCCTTGACCGAGAAGACCTACCGTATGACACAGAGTTGGAGGTCTTGAGAAAGCAATGGGACGATTTCTTGAGTATAAAATGTTGTTTTTCTTTCACAACTGTGAAACTGCCAAGTGTTGAAAATGTAATCAACACATGGTTTGTTCAGCTTAGAATGTTGGGAGGTTGTATTATTTCTTCGCACATGCGCTCTTTTAAACTGGCTGAGTGTGCAGCAGACGAAGGACAGACTCCAACAGTCATTGTGGGCGGCAGGAGGAAGGGGCGGAAGAGAATTTGGGATCGTGATCCTGGAAAATGTTGCTTAAAACTAAATATAAGGACAATACTTCCTCCTTTCTGGGTGGCCAGATAAAAACATGAAAAAGCACATATGAAAACTCACCTGATTCTCCAGGTCAGCTCTCTTGGTTTTGTTGGCATCTAAGGTTTCCTGAAGCTTGGCGAGTTTGTCTTGTACAGCTTTCAGGGCTGCCTGCTTCTTATGCAGACTCCCCATGGCCACCTTGTGCTCCCCCTCGGCCTGCGCCAGCTTCTCTTTCTTGGGCGCCACCACCTTGGCGACTCTGCAGGAAAACAATGGCACATTTCATCTGAGAGGCCACAAGTGAGTGACGATCAACAAGATGAGAAACACCTAAACCCTGAGCTAGCTGGATTGGTCACTGGTGGAATGCGACTCTGGTCATTACTGTGCACCAATAAACTGTATGTACTCAGGCCTGAGGGTCCCCTCTGGTGGAAATAGACACAGAGGTACCTGTCAGGAGGGGCCGCTTTGCGCATAGTAAAAAAAATTGTGTGCAAAAGGAAGTTCACCCTCACTGCTACAACTCAGTCCTAAGGGAAACACTGCGACAAAAGCAGTTGCTCAAAAAAGAAACCATCGGCATCGTCATAATTTGGATGGAATTCTCTGCGCTAGTATGATTTCTCACATTTACTTTTACTGATAAAATTCGTGTTCACCCTCTCGACGACTTTAATATGGAGCAAACGTTATGATGATATATGACTACAGACTTATGATGGCTGTCATAGCCCACTCCCTAGCCCCGTTTCTTTGTGCTTCAAACTATCAAATAGAGCCAAAATTGCTAAAAGAAATCTTGGATTTAGCTTACAATATGAATAACTCATAAGCAAGATAAATAGAACCAAGAAGTGCATTATTTCTTTTCCATTTGCTATAACAAAGCCTGATATTATAACTTAGATAACAAAAGTTCTTCAGAGAACGCGCCCCCTCACAGGAACGTTCCTTACTTGTCATACTTGTCCATGGCACACACCCACTTGCACAGGCCCTCGGCTGCAGTGGATGCAGTCCGGATCTTCTCCGGTACAAAGTCTGGGTTGGTGATGTACTTGTTGCGGATGATGGCGATGAGACTCGGTGGGATGTTGTCCTTGTCGTAGTCATGGAGGCTCTGCAGAAACCTCAAGTCTCCCAGAAGCTTTTTAGCGGGGCCCCAGAAGTCCTCCACTTTTTTACCAGAGCCGGAGGGGTCGGGTACACGATCCGGCTTGATGCCTTTGAGGATGCAGATTGCCTCCATGACCAGCTTGACAGCCGGGGGTGGGCTTTTCATTGACTTCACGACTGTGATATCCTGTGGATAGAGAGAGCTGAAGATACATACAGTATCTCTGCCATCTTCATGACTTCAGTAGACCTTTGAGCCGGATATAAGGGAACTATTCTAAATAAAGCCAAAAAAAAACCCCCGTCTTTCTGCATTTACCTGAGTGGTGAGAGTGTTCAGTGCAGCCAGGGCCGACTCCAAGACCGGCATTGCCTCAGCCAGGTCAGCATCACACTCATCTTTGATGGCCTTGGCCGCCATGGCTTGTTCATTGGCGACGGCCTCGTCGATTTTCACCACCTTCTCTGTCTCGGCGACCTCCGCGGATTCGCGCTCTATCACCAGCATCATCTCGTCTACCTCCCTGCCGGCCACGATCAGCTGTGGCTGGAGAGCCTCCAGCTCCACTTGCATGGTGGCCACCTGCTCTGCTGCCGACTCGAGCTTCTCGAGGCCCACCTCGTAACGGCGTTTCAGATTCGTCACTTCACTGTGCAAAGAACAAAGCGGGATAAGGATAAGAGGTCCGCGTTTATCACATGAACGGGATGTTCTAATCGAGATTGGGGAATCTTACATACAGCTGTTTGTTTTTCAATCTAAAACTGTATTTGACAAACAGCTTCGACTTTTAACTCTTGATCTTACTCTCTTTTTGACTTGAGCAGGGCTTTGAAGGTAGAGATGAGCTCCAAGTATGAAGTCGGGGTGACATAGTTGTGGCGCTGCAGCTCAGCCGCAAAGTGGCCTGACAGCTCAATGGTCGAGGTGTGGAAGCTCTTGCACATGCCGATGCAGCCTTCTCGGGACTCACTGGTCATCTGCACATCCTCCAGGAAGCGACAGGCCACTGCATGCAGCGCGTCCTCTGGCCAGGTCTGAGGATTCAATTAGGGGAGATGAATTGAGCCCTAAAAAAAAACTGGCCTGAGGCTATCGTGAAGTTACAATTACAACAATCATCCACTGTGATGATGCGAAAGTAGACTGTACGTGCACATTATGCAACACACCTGAAACCAGTTGACCGTACAGCAGTTAATGAGAGCAGGGAAACGCCTCAAGCGGTTCCTGAACGCGTCTCCGATGGGACTCATGGCCAGCACCACGTGCAGCTGAGCGCGACAGCGCTCCACAAACATGCTGAAAAGGGACAAGGGGCTGCCATCCGTCTGCTTGTCACGGACACGCTGCCGGTCCAGAACGCGCATCTGCTCACAGATTTCCTGCTTCTCTTCGACTGTGAACAGGTTGGGCACCTGGAAACAAAAAAAAAAAAAAAACACGTAAAAGAACGTGTTTGGGTATCAGCTTTATAAAATAGAAAACGGTTGCAACATTTGTCTCTGTTTTACTATCTTTGTGAAATAACCTTGTCTAATCGCTTATTCTCCAACCATTTAACGATTTCTTAATCTATCCATCCATCACCTTACCATGTCTCAGTCCATGTTAAAGCTTTTATGCTGCCATAATTAATGTCTAAAATCTGTTCAGTATCTATTCACTTATCTCAACTCGCATGTCAAGCCATGCGGGTGGGCCAGATCAGGGCCACGGCAATTTCACCAGACACGTTCATCTGGCCCACATGGAATGATGGCACTTGGCTGATCCGCTGCTGCTTGCCAGAACTGGGCCACAAGCAGGCCAGAACACGGCCGGATGTCAGCCAAGAACAAGCAGTGCATCACACGTGGGACGCTGTCGGTTTACACCCAGTTTAGCCCATGTCAATTGCACCATATTTTTGCAGCTTCCCACATATGGAATATTTGGGCCA